>JACXGM010010332.1:0-26412 GCA_016801145.1 Umbra pygmaea | reverse complement strand
GGTCTGATCGCCCCGAGTGTGAAAAGAAATATGCTGATAGAATTTAGGCAGTATTTTTTTCATGTTTGTCCTGTTAAAGTCTCCAACAACAATAAAAACAGACTCGGGATGAGCGTCCTCCAGGCCACTTATTATTCCGTATAGTCTCTCAAGCGCGCGCGCCTTGTCTGCCTGCGGAGGTATGTACACTGCTGTGATTTTGGCGGAAGTAAACTCCCGGGGAAGATAGAAGGGACGTATGTTTACAGTTAGTAGCTCCAGGTCCGGTGAGCAGTGTGTTGAAATAACTACGGCATCCGAACCCCAACGAGAGTTAATCATAACTCTGGACAGGGTGGAGACCTCTGGTGGTCTGGACAGGGTGGAGAGCTCTGGTGGTCTGGACACTTGGGTGACCTCTGGTGGTCTGGACACTCGGGTGACCTCTGGTGGTCTGGACACTCGGGTGACCTCTGGTGGTCTGGACACTTGGGTGACCTCTGGTGGTCTGGACACTTGGGTGACCTCTGGTGGTCTGGACACTTGGGTGACCTCTGGTGGTCTGGACACTTGGGTGACCTCTGGTGGTCTGGAAACTTGGGCGACCTCTTCTGGTCTGGGAGCTAGAGCGACCTCTTCTGGTCTGGGAGCTAGAGCGACCTCTTCTGGTCTGGGAGCTAGAGCGACCTCTTCTGGTCTGGAAACTTGGATGACCTCTTCTGGTCTGGGAACTTGGCCTATCTTAGCTGGCCGTGGAGTGGAAACACCGGCCTCTTGTGGCCGTGGAAGGGGAGTGCACCAAACCCCTACAGAAGGGGTTTTCCAGTCCTCCTCATCAGACAAATCTGACCCACTTATGAGGTCAGGCATCTCGTCGTCATCGCTCTCATCATTAATGGGGCTCGGATAGACAGCCCTCTTGGGAAACGGGCAGGCAGCCCTAGTGGGACTCTGGGCGGCCATCTTGGGACTCTGGAAGGAGGCCATCCTGGCCTGGGAAGAGGGTGCTGCCTTAGGAGGATCTGTGGGTGTCATCCGGATCTGGGCAACAGGTAGAACCTTCCGGATAACCTGGAGAAGGCGTTCCCCATACAATGGTTCTTCCTGGTCCATTTGCTTGAACCGGGCGGTCCCCAGTTTACACTCCAGTCCTCTCCTGTTCCACATCTCTTCTTCTGAGCATGGGTCTTTCCTTATTTCAGTAAAGCTGAAATCCCTCTGGGAACTGAGTCCGGTGGCCATCTTGGAACTGAGACTGGTAGCCATCGTGGAACTGGGGCTGGTAGTCATCTTAGAACTGGGGCTAGTAGCCTTCTTGGAAATGGGGCTAGTAGCCTTCTTGGAACTGGAGCTGGTAGCCATCTTCTTGGAAAAGGGACTGGGTGCCCTTTTTGGAGCTTTAAAATGGGCAGGTGTCTCAAAGACACGACGGGGAACAATGTAGTCCCCATCTATAGCCTCCCTGACTAAAAAGTCCTCATAGGAGGCTTCGTAGAGGTCCCATAGAGGATCCTCCTGGACCCAGCCACTGTAAAACAGCTCACTCCCAGCCATTTTATATTAGGGCGAGGTATTCTGTAATGATTCACTCCAAATGTAAAAAAAGGAACAATGTTTATTCTGTACAAAGAAGGCAGAATGTAGGCTACGGTACAACTAAAACTCCAAGGCAGAATACTTTAAACAACAATGCAAGGGTCAGGCCAGATTTACAAGACTAGAATAACTGCTAAGGTACAAAGGAATAATCAAAGTCAGAATACGTCAAACACAATGCAGGGATCAGGCCAGAATACCATATACAAGAATGAAATGCTCAGTATGAAAATGAATAGTACTTACAATACCTCGCAAAGAGGCAATGAGAGGTATGTGGCTTAAATACAGACTGGAGTGAGCAAGTGTACTGAATTGGGATAATTGAGTCCAGGTATGGGGAATGTAGTTCTGAGGAGGCATGACTAGGGAAGCTGTAGTCCACAGGAAGAAGAACTGGGGAATGGGAATTGTAGTTCTGAGCAATATAGACAAAGGAAGTGGCAGTTTCCAGGGAAGGGGAACTGGGAAACGTTACACCAGGAAGCAATACGCAAATGCGTAACAGTTTTGTGTGTAGAAATGGATCCACAAAAGCATAAATCACACTTTGTATGTGAAATAAAAAGATATTTGTACAGATTAAATTGTGTCTATTTACAAATCACACATTATTTTGTGAATATGATTTTACACAACACAAAATGTAAAAATACATGTTTTAGGTTGTGAGATATTTGTGTATATGTTTATTTACAGATCTCTGCAGTACACATTGGACAAAATTCCACAAATGTGTAAAAAGGAACTTACAAATGTAACATGACCAACAAATTCACAGGAAGTAATTTGCAAATGTGTAAAAACAGTTTTGTGTGTAGAAATGGATCCACAAATGCGTAAATCACAATTTGTATGTGAAATAAAAAGATATTTGTACAGATTTAATTGTGTGTATTTACAAATCGTGAGATATTTTTTGTATATGTTTATTTACAGATCTCCGCAGTACACATTGGACAAAATTCCACAAATGTGTAAAAAGGAACTTACAAATGTAACATGACCCACAAATTCACAGGAACTAATCTGCAAATGTGTAAAAACAGTTTTGTGTTGTACCTTGTATTTTTGTGGATATGATTTTACACATCACAAATGTAAAAATACACATTTGCAGATAGTGAAATATTTGCGCATCATTGTACACATTTGTAGATTAATTCTTCCATAGAGGACCCCCTGACCACTAAGGGCTGCACACATGGTGATGTTGCCCCCGCACTGCCCGGCGACATTCTTGATGGCCCTTTGGCTGATGATGTTTCAGTCCCAATGTCTGGTTTTTACCAGAGTCTCTTCCTCTATCTCCTCTCCCTCTTCCCTCCCCGTCTCTTCCTCGTTCTCCTCTCTCCTTCAGCCTCCATATTCACGATTGTCTCACGACAGGTGCTCATACCTGAATTATATATAGTGACTGATTGGTGTTCAGTTACGGGTTAAGTGTTTTACGATGTGTGCGGAAGTGTTGCTAATGTCATGTGTTTTAACTATTGAATGGACGTGCTGACTGCAGAGTGTTTCATCATTGGCCAAAGTGTGTAACACATGCATGATGTGTGTAGTGTTTTGCACCGTGTGTTACAGAATTGTTTACAGTGCCATGCCGACATTGTGTTTATTCATTTGGTGCCTGAGTGTACCAAATGCATGCAAACGTTACGGTTTCAACGCTTTTGGTCTGAGCATTCACTTTTTGTGTTTTAGCAATCAGGAAAAACTGTAAATCTATAAGATAACAATAATATAATAATATAAAACTGTAAACACTGAAAGCTGAAATAAACTTAACCATCTCAGTACTCCTGGATGACTTCCATCATTTAGAAAGAATAAAATAAATAAAATAATGATTAATTGTTCATCACTAAAGTCTTCACTTTTCTCCACCTTATATCAACAATACATGAAGTTATGTTGTTTTTAAACCAACAACAATTCTTTTTTTTTCAAAACCACATAGCTAAATGTGTAAAAAAAGCCAAACATTCAACATTTAAAATGTAGAAAAGCTGTGTATTGTAATGAATACAGTAATTATTTGTGAAATGTTAATATTTAGGAACAACTATTGTAAGTAGGAGTCTTTTATAGCTTTTATGTGTAATCAAAGCAACAAAAGATATCTAATACAAAGAGGTCAGGAAGTCAGTGGCCTAACTGCATGTGATTTATAAAAGTACAACATTGATTTAATTGGGAGCAGTTTCATCAAAAAAGTAAACACAATATAAATCAATGGTATTTTTGGGCATCATATTTTTCAAATAGGTAAACAAGGAAGTTATATGATTGATATGGTATGAGCCAGAGAGTGTGTGCTGGTAAAAAGTTGTATATTTGATCTGCAACTGTAAATTGGAACTTAAAAATTAGCTCTCTGAAAGTAACATGCAATGTGCCATACAATAACCTATTTAATTTAGTCATTTCTCATATAAGTGGAGGCGCATTACTCAGTCTCCACTCTATGCTCATATCTCAGGTGAGCTCTCTCACTCAAACGAGGGAGCATCACCTCGGCGCGTAGCTTTAATGTCGGGAGCTGTATGCAGCTGACATTAGCTAAGGTCGATGTAACTTAACATTAGCTACACACGCGCAGCAGTTTGTCTACATTACTCATTGATCAAATAAGACTATGTTGGGACAATAATTTGCTTTGGAGCAGGAGCATCGATAAGAGGACTTGTTAATGTCGAGGGCATACGATATCCATGGTTTATAAAACTTAGAACCCAGAGCCGTATATAAAGATGGCTTTTTACATGGCTCTGTTAGAATCAGTTCTCGAGTGGAACCGGTTTTCAATCCCCATGCGAGGCAGGTTGCTAACATTAGCTAGCCAGCTTTGCGAAACATCATTCTTACACATAGCTTACCTTTCTTTGTGCTTCCTTTCTAAGTGACGATAAAAGTTTGAAGTAGTCCCCACAGTCTCTGAAATCGAAGCACTGCAGTATTTACAAGAACCTGTATGCTTTCTTCTGGATGTTGTTTTACAAATAAATACTTTATGATTTTTGTAGCTGAATTGTATTACTGAAGATTTTGCAGACATCTTCTCCCACTCTCAGACAACCACAGCTCACTTTCTTTGGAGTGCAAGTGAAAGGGGGCGGGGATGGGTGACAGCGGTAACAAAATACATAATTAGCAATGACCAATGAGTCACGTTATTGCTTGGATTTGAATCAGTACATTTACATCCAATAAAAGCAAGGATGTTAACAAAAAATAGACAATATACTGGCAATTTAGTGATATTTCCACAGTTATGGTCTTGACTGGTCTTGAAAAAATGTCCAGAGTCCTCAATGTCCGAGACCGAGACAAGACCGAGTACAAATGCGGTCGAGACCGAGACGAGACCGAGACCATCAAAAAGTGACCAAGACCGGTCTCGAGTACTACAACACTAGCGCCTCCATGCTGACAGACACAGCAAACCTTTTTGCCACAGCTCGCATTGATGTGCCATTTTGGATGAGCTGCACTACCTGAGCCACTTGTGTGGGTTGTAGACTCCGTCTCATGCTACCACTAGAGTGAAAGCACCGCCAGCATTCAAAAGTGACCAAAACATCAGCCAGGAAGTATAGGAACTGAGAAATGGTCTGTGTTCACCACCTGCAGAACCACTCCTTTATTGGGGGTGTCTTGCTAATTGCCTATAATTTCCACCTGTTGTCTGTTCCATTTGCACAACAGCATGTGAAATTGATTGTCAATCAGTGTTGCTTCCTGAGTGGACAATATGATTTCACAGAAGTGTGATTGACTTGGAGTTACTTTGTGTTGTTTAAGTGTTCCCTTTATTTTTTTGAGCAGTGTATAATATGAATGCTAGTCTCTCTAGAAAGAAGTACTGTATGGTGAGCAGTAGAACTAGGCACAGGGATGTGTGCTTTGAGCATAGCTTGAAGGTATGAAGTGCAGATCCCCATGAGGAATATGCACAGCCACTTTGGCGCAGCAATGCTGCTCAATATTTAAACCTGATCATTTTGCTGACTTTAACACCAGATTGCGAGTGCAGGTGCAGGAATAGATTGGACAAATGTGAAAGTTTAATAATCAAAATTAAACAATTTAATATTCCGTAATATACTTTAGAAAACAAAAGGACTTTGTGGAGTCAAAAAACGGTTTTCAGAGACTGCACCTAACAGAAACAGTAACAAAAATGAATTAGCCACAAGTCCTCAAGCACAAGGCATAAATAGAAGAAGAATGGCAGTAAATGAACAACAGCTGTGGGAATTCAATGAAAGGCAGAGATTGGTTGGGTAATGACTGTGTTGTAATGCGTCATGCATGATGGGAATAAAAGTCCGGAACACATAACAGAACAAACGACATGGTTCAAGCTTCTCCCACTATGCCATCAGTGGAAGGGAGACCATTACAGGCTTAGCACAAAAGCTCTGTACCTATACAGACATATAACTAATAGGTCTACACTGTAAAACCCAATAAGTTAAAAAATAATTGTTGAAATTACATCAACATTTTTAAGTAAAGCTAACTCAATTTTCTAAGTTAATAAATCATTTTTGCTTCATAATTGTGTTTAGTTTTACTTAAAATAATTGAGTTTCAACATTTATTTTGTGTCATGGTTATAGGTGTGTGTGGAGAGAGGGAGACTTGAACAAGCAGCACGAGGCAGACAGTTGTAATTTATTCCAGGCATGTTGAGATATTGCAAAGTGTAGAAGGGTGTGCTTACATACAGACCCATATTACTCACACTCTTTTCAGTGGTGTGGACACTGGTAAACAGATCTGACTACAGAGCATATGCCTAATTAACACAAGCCAACTCATTTAGTAACACACTTGGTTTTAGCTCACGGATATCTTCCCATAACAACATGCAATAACATGGAATATAACAAAACTCCTGATACGCTCAGGGAGCGGCATAAATATGAAGTAACCACAACACAGAATAACGTGATTTACGGTCAACAATGCTCCATGTCTCCTCCTGGTTCCAGGGCTGAGGGATTCTGATAACTAACGGCTGTTAGTTATTCATAATTAGAACCTTCTACTATATTCCAGCTCCCTCCAGTCCCTACTTCATCTCCCAGCAGCCCTGGCCAGGAAGAGGCGTGGCTAACCCCTAAGGGGACATACTACAAAATAAAGGTACAACTTCAACACCCTGCTCTTGCATTGAATGATAAAGGGAATATACGTATAAGATAGGACTAAACATAAATAGGAAAACTAATAATTAAATGATGAAGTCCATGCTCAGTCCATTATGCCAGCCCTCACTGGGCTGGGCATTACATCTTGAGTTCAATTAACTTATTGGGTTTTACAGTGTATGTTAGAAACTAGATCAAATATGATCTCATTTATTTTATTATTAATTTCTAAATTTAAAAGGCAATACAAATTTGATTTACTGTCTTAGGGGTGTATTCCAAAATACTAAAACAAAACGGTATACTGTAAGATTAATGAACTGATTATTTTATTTATGTTTGGTATAACAAACTGTATTTATTCCTTCATGAATGTAATAGTTGGTTTTCAAACACAGTTATTTAAATAATGGGAATCTGAACTTGAGTGTAATAATAACATAAAAAATAGAATTCCTTAAATGAAATATTAAGATGGATAGAAGCTGAAGATATTCAGGGTTTAAAAATGGGTCTGAATTACTTAGTAGGTATTTTGGAACATCAGTTATTAGAAATAATTTATGCCACTAGAAAATGCTATGATTTACACGCACCTGGGCCAAGCTTTCAAGTATGAAACAATGGTCCGTGTAACTGTTATTTAAAAACCATGATACTGTCACAATCCTAGTCTTATAAGCATGTAACTGTTTTCACCATGTGGGTTAATCCTATTGGCAGGAAGCGCAGGGGTTTTCCTTTCAGTCTGGAGACACTCTTTCACTTCCCTGCCATTCACTGCAGTAAAGAAAGGCATTTAACAGTCTAACAATGCATCCCTAGTAACAGCTTTGGTCCTGCCCAAACATAAATCTAATTGAAATGCATTCCTTTTATTGCAAATATGTGGGCAGCTCATGAAAAGTGATGAAAATGAAACATCTGGAGGACCTAACATCCTTCAGCGCCCACGTGTCTACCTTGGTTTTGTCTGTATATCTGAAGCATTATCTGTTTCTCTTCAAGCCTCTGCTCACAACCCTTAATCTCTCCCTCTTTCTGGAAAACTTTATTAACACTTTTAACAAAAAACGTGGATGACATTTGCATTTCATTCACTCGGCCTACAGAGCCCACTGGTCACCCTACCCTGTGCCTTGACGTCTTTCTCTCTCCAGATGAAATACAGTAAACATAAAGTCCAGCCAAATTCCTCCCTGACCATATCCCATCTTCTATTCTTTTTCCCATTCCTTACTACCCTCTGTGTCCCACTGGAATTCAAGGTTGACAGAATTCTTCTCCTCAAGAAACCACTGAACCTTTTGATTTTTCGCAGTATTAAATATTGGGACCAATATTGGGATCTGGTTTGATAGGACAGTCATTCCCCATAATTAAAACTCTATTATTTCTTCAACAATATCCATTACAGGTGACAAATTTAAGATATAATATCATGCCAATTCATAACCAGTGCAAAAATTTAGATGTAAATTAACAGATGTAAATTAATTACACCAAATTTGACCCTCAATCAACACTTTGAGTTTTTTTAAACAGACAAGTTCGAATATTTGCAATAAAAGCAAATCCATAAACTAATTACCTCGAAGACGCACTAGCTATACATTGCCTATGTGTAACAACAGCTAAAACAGATATTTGGATTATCTAAAAACATGAAACAACTTTTGTTATTTAGTATAATGCTGCTGACATTGTCCCTTTACATTTGGAGCAACTAATGTTGGTATTCAGTCTGTAGATCAACATATCTTGCTTCACCGTTTCACAGCAGCAGCAGAAACGTAATGTTACTGCAGCCGTCATGGCAACAACAGACGACTGTCTTCGTAATACATCCAGGCTATTCTTATGACGCTACATAAACAAACGCACAAAACATTCATACATGTGTACATTTCTGGAGTTTCCAGAAAGTTGAAGGTACTTAGCATTTTGATCTTCATTTAACATTGATAGGGATCCAACTTTTCATAAAACTTTAAGTTAACTGGGAGTATTTTATGTGTCTTAACATACTGGATTTTATTTTTAATGTATTTAAGCTATGATCTGTTGTTATGCCCATTGGAGAAGATATTCAGTTCTCAAATGACCTCGTGGCTAAATAAAGGTTAAAGTTAGAAACTACCCTACTCTCTGTCCTTTCCATAACAGCTGGGCTGCCATCTCATTATCTCTACTAGAATGACCTTTTTCACCTCTTGCTCTCCTCTGTGTCACAAAGGCTCTCTGCTCTACCAAATATGACTCCCTCTCTCCTCTGTTCTCATCCTTCTCCATTTTTTTCTGTTGCTTTTTCACCCTCCACTCACCTGAGGACCTCAGTTAGCTTCTGCAGGCATATGTGATCCACTGAGGGAGGCGCTAGAGAGCAAGGTAAATCAGAAAACCCCTGCTGACCATGCCTTCCTGCTCCCTGGGTAATGCGCTTCCCACACAGTAAAAATGTCAGTATTAAATTAACACTCTTGGTGTTTATATAGGTCCAGTGGACCTATGTACACACTGAAGAGTGTTAATTCAACACTTACACTGCAAAAATTCCCTTCTTGAAACGAGCTAAATAATCTTAAATCTGGCCAAATTGTCCTGTATCAAGCAAATCAATCTGCCAATGAGGTAAGCATTTTTTCCTTGCCAAGAATTCTTGAAATTAGGAAAAAAGTATTGACACTGAGAAGCACAGATTTATCTTAAAACTAGATAAAAATGCTTAAAACTATGCAAGTTTAGCTAGATTCAAGCCCTTAAAAAGTTGTTATTCTAAATATAAATCCTTAAAATTAGTTTTTTTAGTCAATTGTTCTTATTTTGAGAGTTTTTTTTCTTAAAATTAAATACCAAAATTTGCACAAAAATCTTGAAATTACTTGAAAAAGACCAAGCAATATAAGTTACATTGTCTTAAAATAAGCAGCATGAAGCATTCTCACTTTGAGGGTCTTTATTAAACAAAAGCATGATATTATTCCAGAGCATATCAGAAAATACACCTCTGATTTCAAAATAAAGGCTGAAACAAGTTTAATTTTCCACTAAAGAAATGCACACTGTTCCTTACTGCCAATACACCAAAAATGTAGAACAAAAGAAAACACAACCTCCAGTATAAATTGTCTAAACAGTAACAATGCACATACCATCTCTCCATTTCAAATGACATCTCAATTTCAGTGATGCTCAGTAATTAAATGTGAGCTACATGTTTTAGCAAACACCATATGAGATTTATCTACTTACTCGATGAACGCATGCCATTCAGACATGGCTTTCTTATACGAAAGGGTTACATCGCACATCTCATCTCCTAGCACCTTGGTTTGCAACACACAAAAGTGTGGCAATAGACTAAGGCTACAGTAGGTCAAGTGAAGGCCATTAGACAGAAGCCCCTCATACTACAAATCTTTGGAAAGTGCACATCAGTGGAGGAAGGCATTGCAATTTTCTGAGGGGGAGATAACAAAATAATCAATGTAGAATATTAGGAAACAGCTGAAAACAAGTAACATGTTTAATTCAGTATTGTAGTAATGTTTCACATATCACAGTTTGAACCATCATGCCTTTCATACCCATGACGATCAAGGGTATAAAATCATTTTGGCTTCTAAATACTTGTGATAAATGTCACAATGAACAATTGTTTGCTTGATTTTGAATTGCTTTTTTAAGGGTTGAAGTTATTGTAGACCCTTTGGTGTATGAAAGCCATGGTCATTCAAATATATTAATAGGGTGGAAAGCTTTAAATGTCACTGCATTAAATACTCACCTTAAGAACATGGCCTTATTGCTCGAGCCCAGCTTTTTTGGTGGTGCAGTGCCAGATGGGATGAGCAATGGCAAAGCTGGGAAAACCAGTGGTTTGAAAGAATCCCAGCAAAAAGGTACATGTTAAACTCTCAAATGCTGTCTAAAATGATCAAGTTTGGAATTTTTTAATTAAATGTTAGCGTACTTGTGAACTTACCTCTAAGGTTCTTGGAGGCTTCATAGCTTGCTACATCACACCATAACACTGAACCTTAGAGTAGAAGGGTGATGGTGCTCTCTGTTCCTAGTTGTTGCCGCTCCCATCCTGGGATGGATACTTTAGAAACTTTTGAAGTGCTGGGCTCATCCTGCATGGCACGGTGACATCTTCCAACTGCTTATGAACCTTGGATTTCAATATGCTCAGTCTCCCCCCCCCCGAAATACAGATGTAAACATTTAAAAAAGAGGACACACAAATGGATATGTAATTATCATTAAGATTTTTTTTTTAAATGTACTATCTTTTGGCTGAGACTTTGTATTGATGCTCTTGTATTTTGTTTCATTTAATTTTTATACATTTTTGAATGACCATCAATATCTTCAATATCTTCCTTGTGGTACAGTATGAAATAATTGTGTGCATCTAATATGTTTCTGTATTACAGTTCAGCACCTGTCCAAAACAGTCTTGAACTGGGATGACTGGACACCACAGATTTAATAAATATTTTCAGTGGTATAACTTTTAGGTTCACTTGTAGCCAGTGTTGGATAAGGTACTTTTTTAAAGTAACTTAAATTTGTTAAAAGTAACTTACCCAACTCTGCTTGTAGCTAGCTAAGGGTTAAACACAGCAAAATAGCTGTTTGCCCTTGCTAGCAAATGTTTGAGATTGTGTTAATGGAGGGCTTTACCCTAATTGCTCCCAGGTCGTTGCTATAAATAAGAAATTGTTCTTAGTCAACTTACCTGGTTAAATAAAGGTTAAATAAATAAAAAAATAAAGGGCAGTAATGTTCCTATCTGCATGGCTAGCTAACTAGCTAGGTAAGTTAGCTAACGGCTAAAGTTACAGACCACTAATTTAGTTAGAAATTGCAACTTCGCCGAGTCCACCCATTACTCGAATGTTCGTCAGACTGATGAAAAATACTGGGGCAAATCTTCCTCTTCTTTAGTTTTACTGGCAGATCGCAACCACCTGAAAGGTGCATATACTGCCACCTACTGTACCGGAGTGAGAGGCCAAAATCAGCTTAAATATGATTTAATGTGCATTATGTTTTAAGGACATTCAATATCTTGGAATAACATTATTGTATTACAGTAATATTTAGTTAGAGTATTTTTTTGCTTAACAAATGTGGATTGAACACTATATACTTAAAAAGTAAAGCATGTAAATGAGTTTTTTCCCGTAAAAAACGCCCTATCATTGGGATTTGAGTGACGTAAAGGGCCAAATTGTGCTGGTTAGATAACTGCGTCCGAGTTTATCCCAATCTGTAGCTTTTGAGTAGTTTTCCCAGTCTGCAGTAGTGAGTACCAAAAATTAAACAGCTGTGGCTCATAAATGCAACAGACATGGAAATTTGTCAAAAACTTACAGAAATATTATGGAAACTTTTTTAATTTATTTATTAAGAAGGTAGTCGGCAACACAGAACTGTGTAATACCTTTATCCAAATCAGTCAATGGTCATGTTAAACTGTATTTTCATGTTTGTCATGTTTATAATAAATATTTAAAAAAAAATCATTTCATAAGATTCTGAAATTGAGAAATCGTGCAAGTGGTCTCAATCTTAAAATAAGAAAGATAAGCTTGTTCCTTTGCTGGGATAATTAGCAAAATATGTCCACACCTTATTACTAGTTAAATCAAACTTGAAATTAGTTGGTAAATCTTATTAAGAAAAAGTTAGGTATATTTTCTCAAAATAAGACTATTTGTCTTATGTGAAAAATACTTGAAAATATTTTTTTTCTTTTTTAACTTAAAATAAGACAAATTTTCTAGAAATAAGGCTTTTTTACTCTCTTAAAAATCAGTTTTTGCAGTGTATGGTGTTGATTTAACACTGATGTTTTTACTGTGCAGCCACTCACACATTGATAAATGCCATAGCAACTCAAACCTTGACTACAGTGGTCAGGTTGGTGTTCCACACGGAAGGTCATTCTGACCTGATACCCAGGCAGCTGCACACTTAATTGGCACATATCTAAGATCGGAAGTTTGTTTAACTCCTCAACCTGAAACTTGACAAGACAGATCTGTTCTTTCACACATACAGACTGCAATCTCCAGGAGCTCAGAATCATTGTTCATTCTCTGACATCCATGCAGTGCTCAAGCTTCTACAGAGTCCAACCTTCCCTCAACGAGAAAGCATCGCAGGTTCTCATTCAGGTACGTCTGATATCCGGTGTGTACTTCTTCAGCTCTCTTTTAGCAGTGCATGTACAGTCAAACTCCTGCCCTTCATCCAGATATCTGCTGCCCATATTATGTTTAACCATCCCAATTTCAGCCCTCATCTCTGCACGCTCTACCAGCTCCACTGAACGATCCGGGTTCTTGCCCAAAAAGCAGCACAGCAATATTTGCCCCTTTTCCTCTGCTCACCTATCTTGCATTCAACACAATGCAGCGTAAACCCCGAACGCAAGTGTCTTTGCTAGTTTAAACCAATGCAGTTGTCTTTTTTCTGTCCAGCGCCCGCATCGTTTAAATAGCAAATGCACCTGCGCTCATCTTTGCGCCCATAGGTGTACTGGTCTAACAAGGTGTGTTCAGGATAATTCTTGGCTTTGTACTATCTTGAGGCAACGGAAAGTGAACGCGCCATTGATCAACAAAAACCTGGTCTATAGTCAATAGCGCAGCATGTCATTATTATTTTAAAATCAAATTAGTTAAATGCACCTAGGCTTATGCACAGCGCGCACACTATGCGGCTTACACACACACAGGGAAGCGCAGCAGCACACAAACATGCAGAATATTAAAAATCTAAATATTACGGTACAAATCCGCCATCATAATAACAATGCGCCAATGTACAAATGCTTCTGGCTCTCAAGGGAATGAGAGATGACACTCTGATTGGTTTATTGCATGTTATGTCCAAAACAAACCTACAAATTAATGAAGACACTTAGTACAACCCTTTTGAACCCTTTTTGGACACTTTTATCCGCCGTCAAGCTGGCAGAAGTGGATTTCGACATACCCAAAGCCCACTTGCACCATGTACTTCACGCCGTGCACTTAGATCGTTAAAATAGGGCCCCTAGTCTCACGTGTCCTGTCCTGTCACCCTGGCGCAAGGAAAACAGAATCCTGGAAACATCATGAACCATACATCATCTTAAATATCACATCCTAGTACAAAAATATTATAATTAGTTATCGCTTTTACTTCCTGCTGTAGAGTCGACTGCTTCATCGAATCGTTCTAGAGACACGGAATAATGCAATGGGATTTATTTGTGTCTGCCATGCGTGCGTGAGCATGTGTGTGTCTGTGTGTGCGGGTGTGTGTACATGTCTACTCTGTACTGCCAGACATTTCCGAAGAAATCATCTTGATTTCCGGTTTTCTAGCCCATGACTCATGATTCAGCATCAGAAACGAAGCCACCGCAATAGCCCTGTAATTATGACAAATTTAATATTTTTTTTACTGACTCAATTCTAATATTTTCTGCAAAAGACAATCATCTGTATCTAACCTAATTTGTCCAAGCAATGTAAAAGCCACTTTACATTTCTCTGAAACCATTGATGTTTTCCCTTCATGCAGCTTTGAGCCAAAAAGTCATTGTCTCTAAAAGGAGCTAAGAGGAAAAATTATTTAAGTGCTGACAATTCAGTAAATTCATTAAACTCTATCACTTAAGAAAACAACAACATACAATTGTGTTACATGGAGTCTGTAACAACACTGATTCAATTTGATCATATAAAATGTCCATATTTTTTCCCCTTTTGAACTCTTCTAAAGTGTATATTTGTGCATGTCCTTTATAGTGACTTCCCAGGCGTTGTTAGTTTTCTTTTTTTTTTACATTGCTTGTTTACTTCGCATGACAGTAGATAGCATCTGAGGGGAATTGCCATTCCCTTTTATCATCTCTAAACCCAAAATACCCATCCTATCTTTAAGGTTCAGAGGCTGTAAGGATGGAGGGAAAAATTCAAGTGACTTCTGTCAACTGTAATCTCTAAAACGTTCCTCTAAAAATATATTATAATATAAGCCTATTGGACGGGGGATGTTTTTGCCTTTTGATGTTAGTGTTGGTGTAGTATCTGGGTGTAAATGAATTGAAATGGAAATGACAAGGAGGGAGAATGGGGTCTTTTGTTAGTGTCAGCTCAATCAGTGTCCCTAGAAGGAACAGTATCCATGGGACAAACATATTGCTGCTATCTTCACTGACCACACTGTTAACACTTAACTTTATCTGACAGGAACAGCATCCTCAATTCATCACTACTCTTTACAGCTCTAGTCAAATGTAGTGCACACTACTGAGAATAGGGTGTCATTTGGGATATGGAGAAGGGAATATATAACCTTGTAATATCCCCGCTTTTGCACCAGAAGCCACAGCAAGTCAAAGGGAATCATACATAAAATATTCAATAATAGGCCTCGAAGGCATGACAGATACATTGTCACAGCAGAGAGAGCAATGAATTGTAACCTACTAATTATCTACTAGAATTGTTAAGCTCAGGAGAAAATAGCTAAGTTGTCTTGACTGGAAATTCAGCTGGTCTAGATCCGGTAATTTTGAGTTCCTTAAACATGTCATCTCTATAGAACGTATTTCACAAATGTCTTCGTGTGCTGTAGTCAGAAGAATGGTAACACCCATACAATTCCCATGAAAATTAACATCAACATATTTTCAGGGAATTTAGCTAGGGCATGCTAAAATTAAACTTTAGCTGTTCATGAAAATGCATTTGTGTTTTTTCCAAAGCGTATAGAAAGTATGCAACGTGTCTTTGAAATTGTAACAGATTTTTCTGCATTCCTCAGCACTTTTCTTCATCTCCCCCTAATAGAGATTAGACTTTCTCAGGTGCTCTTCTAGTTCCACTTGAATTAACAGGATAACACAGAACACAAGTTAGCATTTTAAAACATCTTTCAGGAATTATGGCATTGCATGAGGTAAACCTTACCAAATTGTCTCTTATGAATTTAGAATACCGCATTTTAAAACTGTGCCAAAGGAATTCAGAGGAAGAAAAAAACAAGATGTTAAGTAAACTCATTGAATATGGGAAAGTGTCTGATGAGGGAACACATTACATAATTTGAACTGCAAGTTTGTCAGGCTGTCGGCAGAGCTGCTGCCTGCTTTATAGCAATGGATATATATTGGCTAGAAAGACAAAGAGAGAAAGACACGGAAATGGAGAAGAGTTAGACTTTCTGTCCCATAGTATCTAATCATGGACAACGTCTGTTTCAACAGGAACTCACACAGTCTCGAAATAAAGACTTGCACAAAGACGTCTAATCCTTTAGTACACATCTCCATGCATATAATTGGCCATGTGTTGAAGTTTGATAGTGCATTTTCTGTAACACTGGCATTGCTGTTGTAATTACCCATCCTTGAGGAAATGAGAATTCAACTAAGGATTGATCCAGTGTAATTCTGGATGAGTTTACAGGATGAATAACTAGGAATTTTATTTATGTTTATTGAGAATATACAACATCACATTAAACAGTTAATTGAAATCAAGAAGGGATTCTTAAATTTTCAGGACTGTAGTAACCTTGCCATTATCTGAATTAATTTAGTTATGTGTGTAAAAAATGTACCAACACTAATGTGTCTATTCCAAATGGCACCCTATTCCCAATATAATGCACTGCTTTAGACATGGCCAAAACATTTTGTAGAGAATGTGGCAGTGGTCTCCAAGCTGTCGACAGTGGCACCCCCAAAAATGTTTCATAGGGGTGGCCAGATGGGGTTCCTGAAATCCTTGGGGTGGCACACCAATACCAAAAGCCACAACTGAAATTCAGGAATTTTATTTCGCTGTTGTAGTATTTAGTCTAGTCGAAAATGATGTTAATATGAGAGTGAACGAATTATATACTGATATACCTTGGTAACTTATTTTACAGTTAATGGTACTAATTATCTGATAATGCATGAACGAAAACCAGTTCAGTTATGTTAACTGTTAATGTTGAAATACAGGGCTTAGCTGTAAAAAAGACATGGGTGTCTGATGATTTCCTCTGTATAAATAAAGAGTGGGGAAACAGCACAGTTTTAAACCCTGGCCCCCCAGTCCCCCCAGCAACCCCAGCCCCCCCCCCCCCCTTGGAGGCACCCCTGGCTGTTAATAGAACTAGCAGTATCTACTATTTATGCAACAATGCATCAATTGCATTATCTTACACCTCTTTTAGACATTATTGGCAATTCATTTTACTGCAATGTTGCCACTGTTTGTGCAGACAGTTGCTAATTACAACTATCTTGTGTCTTGACAGAAATATTTTTCTTCCCACTCCCAATAGTAACTGAAAACTGCAAAGAAATATTGTCTGGCAGAATTCTATGATGATTAGTTATGACATTATCATCCATGTATTTTATATTTTTTGTAATTTCAGTAGCAATACAGACCCATCCCTAGAATAGTCATTTCAGTAGCAATACAGACCCATCCCTAGAATAGTACATACTTCTCATCTTGGACTTATTGATTATTTAATTGACTGCCAATACAATTAGAACAATAAACCATTACAAAACACTGGTTCACTACAACCAGTGTTTGATCAGCTAAATCAACCACTTTGACCAGCTCATTTGAGAAAAGACTTAAAGGAACTATTCATATTTATTTGCCTCTGTTCATAAATGGGGGAGGGCATTGTAACTTCTTATTTTTCTGGAAAGAGCAGTGAATTTTTTATTTGCCTGGGGATAGTGAGCTTTTTATCAAACAGATGACTCTAGGATGCAAGTTATTATTTATTTTTTGTAAATACGCCAAAGTAATAGATTTGGCGGGCAATGGGCATATGAATGTATACAAGGTAGGCCAGAGAGAAATAGACAGGTGGGACTGCCCCTTTTCCCGCACATAATGGTTTCCTATTGGTTGAGACAGTTTAGCTCTGCCCCCTCAATGGTTTGACAGGTGGTAATCATGAAAACCCACACCGCCTTTAACCCGCCCCTCTGAGCCACTGAGTGAGTGGAACTTTGTGTCTAGAGAAGGGGGTCATATATTTTTATTGTTTTAGAGCTTGTGAGAGAGTAGTTTACGATTGTATCTAACAGACACCGACACACACACAGTTGTGGTAAGGGCAAAGGATGTACACTGGGGTCACACAAAGACCCCCCAGGACCCAATGGTTGGGGGTGGGTTAAGTTAAGGAAACCATCTGGTGGTTGCCCAAAATCCTACTGGACATTTTCACTATGTGAACGCAACAATAAACTGCATTCCATCACACCTGCTGTGGTTTATGATTAGGTAAGGAAGCAATCAGAAGTCACACAGACACACACACACAATACCTCTGCGATGCAACCCTACGCTGTGTACTGACAACTGCGTACACAGTGATCAATAGGCCTATAAACAGGTCATAAACAATTTCCTGAATCAAACATGAGTTGTGGAATGCACAGAGAACAATAGAGTCCATAAACAGCTTATAACATCCTCAACAAACATCCAAAAACATCCTAATTCAACACCAGGTTTGAAATAGGTCTTGGAATCAAAGGGTTCAAGAGTTGATAGAACGAATCAAAGGGTATACAAGCTCAAGAGTTGATAGAACGAATCAAAGGGTATACACATTCAAGAGTTGATAGAACGAATCAAAAGGTATACACGTTCAAGAGTTGATAGAACGAATCAAAGGGTATACACATTCAAGAGTTGATAGAACGAATCAAAGGGTATACACGTTCAAGTGTTGATAGAACGAATCAAAGGGTATACACGTTCAAGACGTGATAGAACTAATCAAAGGGTATAGACGTTCAAGAGGTAATAGAACAAATCAAAGGGTATACACGTTCAAGAGTTGATAGAACGAATCAAAAGGTATACACGTTCAAGAGTTGATAGAACGAATCAAAGGGTATACATTCAAGAGGTGATAGAACAAATCAAAGGGTATACACGCTAAATAGATGATAGAACGAATCAAAGGGTATACACGTTCAAGAGGTGATAGAACTAATCAAAGGGTATACACGTTCAAGAGTTGATAGAACGAATCAAATGGTATACACATTTAAGAGGTGATAGAACAAATCAAAGTGTATACACATTCAAGAGTTGATCGAACAAATCAAAGGGTATACATGTTCAAGAGATGATAGAACAAATCAAAGGGTATACATGTTCAAGAGGTGATAGAACAAATCAAAGGGTATACATGTTCAAGAGGTGATAGAACAAATCAAAGGGTATACACGTTCAAGAGGTGATAGAACAAATCAAAGGGTATAGACGTTGAAGAGATAATAGAACGAATCAAAGGCTATACACATTCAAGAGGTGATAGAACAAATCAAAGGGTATACACGTTCAAGATGTTATAGAATGAATCAAAGGGTATACACGTTCAAGAGGTGATAGAACTAATCAAAGGGTTTAGACCTTCAAGAGGTTATAGAAAAAATCAAAGGGTATACATGTTCAATAGGTTGATAGAACGAGAGCAAGGAGGGGGTTAGGAATAGGGTGGGCCACCTGCTCAGAGGGGCAGGTAAAAGGGTGTGTGTGTTCCATGGTTACTACCTGTCAAACCATAAAGTGGGCAGTGCTTAAACTGTCTCAACCAATAGTTAACCAGCATGGCTGTTAAAAGATTTGTTCTATCACCTAGCACATATCAAATTGGAAATGGGTGGGGCTTAAATTGGCTGGTCGGTACTTCTATTTCTCTTCTAGGTCTACTTTTGAATTATTATGACTACGGTTGGTACGTTTTATCAGGGGGGGGCACTGCATGTTTTTCAAATACTGACAGAGGTGGAAATGTTGTTTTTAACATTGGGGAAAGCAGTGTTGGAGTTTCCAGATCCCGGTAGTACAAATAAATGTAGAACAGGTCCTTATTGAGTTATTTTACAGGGCAGCATCTGAATTAAGGAAATGATAACAATATGAATATTTGAAAGCTAGGAAAAAAGCTTTATAATAAGAAAAATGTGACATGAAAACCACTTTTATTTCACTAGAGTTACAGTATCCGACCTATGGAAATGGCTGCCTATTGGGAACAGGTACAGAGTGTTTGACCTGCACAACATGTGTACTATGGGCATCACCTTTAAAGAGGCTACTAATCAACCAAACTAACAATCTATCATAGCATCGGGATGTATTGTCAAACTGTCCCAAAGACATACCTCCTCTTTAAGTGTAACCTCAGCAGTGTCCTCAATAATTTTGACTAATAGTGACATGTCTGTTGAGAAATAAAACAAAACAGAATCCTTGTTTTTTGGTTAAAAAAGCCTGCTTAATTAAACAAAAATGCAAGGCAATGTCACAAGGCAGCCTCTAAATATAAAACAAACAAGAAGAAGGATGCATGGAAATTACTCCTGGTGTTCACAGAATAAGCAGACTGACTGTTGATCCGCCAGGCTAAGGCTAATGTGCGAGACCACTCAGGGCGTTTCCTCTCCACCTGAAGGCATATCGTTGTTCGTACCCCAAATGGCACAATATTCCTCATTTAGTGCACTACTTTAGAACTGGGCACAACAGCAAATAGGGTACTAATTGGGCCATAGAGACATGGTCAAAAACCGACAAAAGTATGGGGGGATAGAGTGCCATTTGCTCTGCTCTGTTGGGAGTGGATGTCTTTTATCCTTGGGTCTTAAAGATAAGACAAAGGAAATGGAGATCAGACAAAGATTAAAGATGCTCTGGGCTTGAAATGTCAGGTTGTTTAAATTATAGTTGGTCTCTGTGACTGTGCCAACATCCCTCAAGAAAGGAGAAAAGAAAATAAGGGACGATGTCAGTGAATGTGCATGTTAAGTACAGTTACTGTAGCTTTTAAGCTTGTTATGTCCTACCTCCAAAAAAAAAGGTATACATTTAAGAATGAACAGAAACCTGACTAACATAGTAGTAAAGCTGTTCATTCATTGAGGGCGCCATGTCTGCTGATAACATTTTGTTCAAGGTGGTCTGGTGAAAAACCAGAACTGGACATTCTGCGATCTTGTCAATGATTAATCAAATCATGAATTTCAATCATCAGACTTGTATTATGAAAAAAAGCGATTGCGAACAGATGTTCCCAGTCAAGACATATTGCCTGGATGCAATGCTTAGCCATGGCATATTGACAATATATCAAAAATGGCCTTCTGCCAGGTAAGCCTAGTTTAGATTTCTGACAATGTTCTGATGAAGTTCAATGTATTTCTGTCTATCAACAGGATGGTTGTCGTTGAACTGGCTAAAGACAGACTGCTAGATGAATGTGCAAACCACAGACAGCTAGGGGAATATTGATGGGCGGGATAAACGGCCACGTTGCATTGATTAGCTATTATCTTAAGCCGGCAATATCTGATATTTTCAGGACTTGTTAATGACATTTTGCCGAGGAACATGTGAAAATGACATGTACTACTTTAAATTTGTTTGGTGATCTACAGTATTTGCCTGATGGAGAACACTGGTTAAAGATCCCACCAAGAAATATTGTATAAATCAGGAGAACAAAAGGAGAACATTGGTTAAAGATCCCACCAAGAAATATTGTATAAATCAGGAGAACAAAAGGAGAACATTGGTTAAAGATCCCACCAAGAAATATTGTATAAATCAGGAGAACAAAAGGAGAACATTGGTTAAAGATCCCACCAAGAAATATTGTATAAATCAGGAGAACAAAAGGAGAACACTGGTTAAAGATCCCACCATAAATATTTTGTAAATCACTTTGGAGTCCTGAATAATTATTTTCAAACGTTTATCCCTTAATAATGTACCTGTTTTTTTAGAAACTAACATTTCAAACAGTGAAACATGCATAAAGCACAAAATGTGATGCAATACATCATTTCTTATTTCCCATGTTTTAACATGTGCCTACATTTGACATTGAAACAGCCCAGGACGTAACTATGTTCAATTCCCCAGATGTTTGTGAATCCATTTGTTATCACATTATCAACTTTGTATCACTGAGGATGTTTCTGCTTATAGCACAAATTGGTTGGTTCTGACAGTTGATTTTGTAAGAAATTGAGAAAATTCCAGTGATGGTTTTCAATCTCAGTGAATGAGGGAATGGAGGATGCAAAACAATAAGACAATATATGTGACACAAATTCTCACTCAACACGGCTGGGGTTTTAAATACACTTTTAAAACGGTTGTCAGAACTTGTTTAAACATTGCATAAATAATTTCCATCAATGCAAAGCATCTTGACGGCCATTGCTCTATGCAGTTATATTCCTATCTTTATTCGAGAGTGCAGTATTTCAATTTGAGAGCATTTCTCAAAGATATTACATTCAGATTTTGTAATACTTCCCCTCAAAACCTTGCTATCACCATCAAATAGTCACTGCTTGCGCTTGGATTTGCTCTGCTTGTGCTCAAACATTCTGCTTGGACTCAAATATGTTGTTGCTTGGATAGATTTCCAGCAGTGAACTTCAGCCTTTCTCCTCACTTTAAGGCTGCTTATTCGCGCTTGCAAATCTTCTCACAGATTTTTTCTGCGCTCTCAGATTGTTTGTGTTACAATGCTATCAAATTTCCCCAACAAATAGAACGCCAGCTGTAGTGTTGACCAATGAAATAATCCCTGGCCCATTGAGGGTGCGTTCGTTTTAATTCCACGGCTCCTCCACACCCGCCTTTCAGACTCGGTAGTCCCTCATTTTGGTGATTCATTCTGTCACGATTGTAGTGTTGAAGAAAGGGAGAGCAGAGGCAGGTGGATAATTGCAGCGATAATTTATACTTGTTTCCTTCTGTATAGTTTAATTAATTTTTTTAAAAGTTTTGATACATAATGTGCTAAAGGCAATATTGGTAATAAATGTATAAATTGTCTGTCAGCTCTTCTCTCCCGCCACAGGGAATTATCCACATTGACACAAAGAACAGGGATCAGAGTGAAACATATACCAACACCTAATTGGGGACATGGATCAGTGAAACAGAGACAGGTGTGAAATGGGCCCAAATCATCATCGCTGGATGTTACACATTTGATGCAAGTGTAGAATTTAGTACTAACATTTTATTAATTTTTATTGTAAATCATTTTATGTCTTTCAATAGGCAATACATCCTTCACTTTTTCTTTACAGTTTGTAAACTAGCAAACAGTCTTATCCAGAGCAACTTTAATGACTGGATCCTTTTTTATACATTTTTACATAACCAAATGATCTGTCGTTCACGGACTCTAAAGCTCTAATGAACTTACAACACCGCCACAGCACCACCTTGTCAGGCCCCTATATTAACGCTTACATTCTGATGCTCTATTTCCTCTAATTTCTTTCCATACATTCTTTGTGAGGTTGGTCATTAAGAAGGATGTTGAGTGGAGCTTTTAGCAGGAGGAGTCAGACCATGTAATTACAAATAGAATTAAATAGGCGCTCCATGGCTTAGACATGAAACGTTGACTCTGCAGATGATGATAGCGAACTGCTAACTTGGGCACATTCTCTAATTCTTCCCCTCGGCAGAGGTGTCTTCAGAGTTGGTTTCATTCAGTTGCCTGGAAGCAAACAATTACTGTACCAATTGGACTGCATTAAGTCTGTATAATGTACCTCAATGCAATTACACATTCTAATAACCTGCCCAATTTGAATAGAGATGGGATGGAGAGGTACTGGCTCAAATGGCTACCTATTCACTTTGTAATGAATTACTTTTGACCTGTGCACTATAGGCCACATTCAAATGTAGTGCACTATTTGTGTTACAGGATGCCTTTTGGGACTGTTGCATGAATGAACCATGGGTAATTGTCTGAAGTTGATCCTTAGATTTTGTTTTTTTTGCTCCAATGAAAATGCACGACTCCACTGAGGTGACATTTTAAATCTTCTTGTAAGGTAATTTGTTATTAAGAGGTAACCTGTAAACCTGTAATAGGTTTATTAAAAAGTACTGTATGATGGTGCACGTAGCGTTATACAGAAAAAGGTAGTGGAATGTTGTATACACTAATACAGAGTTTTCATTTGTAAAATTCTTTCTTCTGATACATTAATTTAAATGAAAAATAATCAAAAATATATATGTTGTCATATTTTTCAGCATTTTGAAGTTATTATTAGATAGCATGTGTCTGGTGAAATTTGTTTAAGAAATCTACTAAGATTCAATTTGACTTCACACTGCAAAGCTCTCTCTAGATAACCTAGCATTACCTGTGGCTAGATATCAATTTTTTTACATTACATATCAATAGTCATTTCTGTGTTATTTGACATGACTAGGTTTAATTTGTACATGTTTTGTCTCAGCTTACTACAAAAATGGTCCAACTGAATGTAGATATATTTAAATAGATGTACATGTAGATGTGTGTGCTATATCAATTGTTTTAATTTTTCCCAAAATTGTTTAAAACAGAACATGAGAGAAAATAAAACATCACTGTCATAGTTTGCATAAAATTGCTATAGCATTTGAATTTACATTTGCATATTCTGATATTACACAGGATGGTGCCATAAATCATAGGAAAACGGAACAATATGCATGCAGACAAAATCTTTAACGGCCCATTGACCTGGAAGGTGTATATCACAGCCAGAGCACTGGGATTAGAAGAAAATAATGTTATAGCATGTGAAGTTCATTATGTAGGGTCCCTAGGCTGTATTCCTGATCATGATAAATTAATCAAGATTGTTATGTAGTCTTAAAAAGTTTACCCCATATTTTTTGGCACCATTTGCATCTGCCGAAAAGGAATGATGCTCTGATATCACCCAAATACATCCCTTTCAAGCAGGGCCGGCCCTACACTGTAAGCCCTGATAGGTGAATTCACTTTAAAAAATTGAGGTAACTGGTTGCCTTAAAAACGTTAAGTAATGGGTTATGAAAACTTGAGTGCATTTAACTTAAATGCATGAAAGGGTGGACAGTGTTTATTTATTTTTTAGTTAAATGCACTCAAGTTTTCATAACTCATTACTTAACGTTTTTAAGGCAACCGGTTACCTCAAATTCTTTAAGTGAATTCTACTTTTCGGGCTTACAGTGTAGGCATAAGCAAACTAAGCGGCTGCTTGGGGCCTCCTGGCCACCAGGGGGTCCCCAATCGAGTGCACAGGTGACTCTGCGTGGTAGGAGGGGGCCCCCAAATCAAATTCTGCTTAGGGCCCCGAAAAGGCTCAGGCCGGCACTGCTTTCAAACTTTAAAGCTCTCAGTGTCATGGAGCTGGCCTGTAGATATTGTCAAAAAGACTTTCTGTCAATTAAAACATCATTAGCAAATTAACTAATTCCATGTTTAGAAACGATTGTATGTTCATGCACAAAATGTTGTGTTCTGCAACTTGGAACAATGTTGAGCTGTGAGGTATAACGCCTCACATCTCTTTAGGACAACATCTACTGACATGATACGGAAATCGTTTAAGCTTGAATTTGAATAATTGTGCAGCCTTTATTGGTACTGAACGTAATTCATGCTATACAGATTAGTTGTATAGGAACATTTTTACTCTGAGTGTCTGTTGGTCTGAATATTTATCTGTGATTCAACTGTTTCCATGTTTTGCATTTTAGTCACTTATCCTGAGCTTCTTACAGTTAATTCCTGTCCTGTCTCCCCGGATTTGGGTTTGGCTTAAAAAAAAACATTGTCACTTTTTGTTGATTTGTTCATCAACACAGATTAATTTCCTTCTGTGATCAAATGTGCTGATGACTATAATTCATGTGGTTCTGGTATCTGGTTGGGAGGTGATGCTATCAGCAAAGACTTTGAATACGTTGGACAGATACGGATCGAAGTTCAAATGTTCTTTCTCTTATCGGCTTTCTGCCTGCTGTGATACAATGTCTCTGCTTTCTTCTCTATTTCTCTCTCTTCCTCTCCACATTTCTCTGACTCTCTCTCTCTCTCTCTCTCGACCCAAGAGTTATGGGGCATAGCCAACTGGCGATGAACCCCCTCTGTATCTGGCCTTCCATGGTCGTGGCTAGGATGGTGTTGCTAACATTAGTACTATCTTGTAAATTAAGCTGAATGCTTGTATAAAGCGGTCATTAATTTTACAATGTGAAGCAAATCTATTTGCCTATATTATTAAATTCTTAAACTATTTCTGGTCGTCAACTCAGATTTATTTTGCTTGCTTGCATATTCAGATTCATTCCTTAGAGCCTTGGAATCCGATTACTTTTTAATAGACTTTGTTCATTACTGTACTTTGCCAGTCTTAAACGGGTCACACGAGTTACAGTACACACTTACATGAAACATTACTGCACTACAAACTTGCATTTAAACTAGATACAGTACTTCATTTTTAAAACTGTGGTTTAAGGGTATTTTGTAAATGTAATTCATGTTATTTAATGATCTTTGCCTAGTTCTGACTAGATGATGACCTCTATGATTAAATATATAATCATTTCAGCATTGTGTGGATACAATGGTGTATTATAATTTAATCAAGGTTACTGTTCTATTACATTGAACAAAGCAGAGTAAAATATTATGTGAAAACAGTGAATTTATTGTTTGAGCTTCAAAACTCCCGTATTCAGTCTGGACATGTAGTAGGACTACTTCCTAACACATATATTCAGACTGGATATACAGTAGGACTACTTCCTAACACATA
>JACXGM010010331.1:0-26415 GCA_016801145.1 Umbra pygmaea | reverse complement strand
TACATTACGTTCACAAGATGCCGGCCTCCTTACTGTTCCTAGAATTTGTAAACAAACAGCTGGTGGAAGGGCTTTCTCATATAGAGCTCCAATTCTGTGGAATGATCTGCCAACCCATGTGAGAGATGCAGACTCAGTCTCAACATTTAAGTCTATGCTGAAGACTCATCTCTTCAGTAAGTTCTATGGTATAGTGTAGGCCTAGGGGGCTAAAAGAGAATGGCGGCACTGTTAATGAACCGCCCATGCTGGCTTGCCCGGTAGGCTCCCCTCTCTCTACTGGGATATCCTCACCCCAATGCTACCTCTGCGGTGGTATGGTCTGTTGGTGCCCCTTTGGAAGTGTGTGTCTTGGCAATGTGGGTGGGTCGGAAGCATGCCTGCTTGCTCCTGCCTGATGCTTCCTTGTGCAGGACCACGTCTCTTGTCCCCCCCCGTCTCAGCCCCAGATGTTATGCTGCAATAGTTTATGTGTCGGGGGACTAGGGTTTTGTATATTCATTTTGGGGTCAGAGCTGTGTCAAGGTACTAGACCCAAGGTATGCCCACTCTAATGTTCCTGATGTCATGTTCATCCTAGGAGGACCCTAGGAACATGCGACAGGACCAAGTGGCCTGATGACTCCTTCCTGTCCCCTTCCCGTGCCTGGCCCGCTGCTGTGCTGTATCCCATGTCACTGCGTTTGATGTCCCCTTCCCGTGCCTGGCCCGCTGCTGTGCTGGATCCCATGTCACTGCGTTTGATGATCCCGTTTCCACCCGATGACACCAGCTTTCATCTCCAGGCGGCTTCACAGTGTTCGTTCGCAAGAACACCAAACTGTATTGATGCTACATAAAGACTATGGTCACAGTCCACCCATCATATCTTCATTGCTGGACAATAATTGAACACGGATTGACCTTATTACAATGGGCTGTGTACCTTCAGATCCCCCACCCGGTACAGCCCGAAGAGGGCTGGCCACCCCCTTGAGTCTGGCCTCTCTCTAGGTTTCTTCCTAGGTCCCTCCTACTAGGGAGTTTTTCCTAGCCACTGTGCATCACTTGTGTTGCTTGGTTTTGGGGGTCTCGGGCCGGGTGTCTGTCAAAGCACTTTGTGACAACTGCTGTTGTAAAAAGGGCTTCATAAAATAAATTTGATTGATTGATTGATTGTTTGAGGCATGTATCAACAACATGAACCAATTTGGAATGGAGCTTTGTATCGGAGCTTGGTTCGTTTTGTGATAATCCCGTGTCCAGTGACATCCGAAGCTTCGAAGTTGAATTCACAACACGGGGCGCACCTTTGTGGGTTGTTGCAGTAGGAGAGTCAGGAGAGTGAGTGAATAGAGAGATTATTATAATGATTATTATGACTGGTGAAGTAGTCAGCAAGAAAATGAATAGGCTCAGTCCTGGAACAGTGGAAAAAATTAAATTTAATTTATATTCCCACAAACACTTGTCACCAAGTACAATAATATCCCCCTGACCTGTCTACGAGCCCTGTTATTGTCCATAAGCACCATCACTGTTTGTTAACTGTCACAAGCACTTTCACTGTCCCAAAGTTTGTCCTTGCCACTGTCAAAGCATTTCCCCAGAGCTGGCACTAGCAACTATCGGCAAAAAACATTCGCCTGCCAACACTATTATGCTGCTGTAGTGGATTTTTAGATGTTCCACGGGACTGATTATAGCAGCTGTCTAAGATCTACCAGTCTCTCACACACTTGACGACTGCCGGAGTGAGACCCGGAAGGAAGGGTGGCCAAACCCCCCACTATGGGTAGTCAAACAAGAAGCTGAGATCTCAACATTATACTGTATATCATGATATATCACTTTGGGGCTTGCTGGATCATCCCGTAAAGGGAGTTTTGGTTATACTACATGCAAGGCTACATGATTTTCTCCACAGAGCGACTAGAAGAGATTAATACTAGCTTTCTACAGTGAGTCAAATGTTTGTAACCCAGTCTTTCTGTTACAGCCCGGATAGCGCCGCCGAGGCGACACATAATCTAATTGTTAATGTACTCTTTTGTTCTCCAATTCCAGCCAGTGAACTGATCTTTATTTCGTATGCTGCGGGAGTTGTGGGCGTCCCCTCTCGAGGGGAAATATAAGTCTTTGTTTAAGGTTAAACGGATGAGATCTCTTTAACGACTCTCCTGGCCCACGTCAGTGCGTGCCATAGTAAATGTGTTGAATAAATGTTGAGAAATAGACTGAACTGTATAAGACATGCTTAGATGCTAGATCATATTTAGGAGTTTTAGATGACATGTAATTCTTGGTATTGTATTGTAATTCTGTGTCCGGTTAAAGCATGTACTTCGATGCCCTTCATCTGGAATTAAATATTATTCTCTTTACTAAGTTCTGTCCGTCTGACATTCTAAATAATTTCCCAGTACATCTCCGGTGGAGTCATTAATGGGAACGTAAGCTATCTTGTGCGGCCTGCTCTTAAGTTTTAGCCCTTATCACGCACACATTCAAGTTAGTTTTTTGAGTATCGCGGGTAGCGATTAAGTTTTCCCGGGTCGCTCTAGTATTTCCGTAGCTGTTTACACACACAGATAAATGATCATTATGATAGTTAGATAGGAAATATCAACAACGGCTATACTATCAATCCTCTATATGCATGTATTAAGCATTTCTCCTTTCTTAACTCAGACAATTGCAACAGGGGAGAAGGAAATATATTAATTATTAATGCTTTAACTTCATAAGTGCACATTAATTGTATCCTTTTACCCCCTTACTAAACCAGCAATTCGTCTCACATTTTTGTTTTTTCAAAACAATATTGCTCGTTTTAATTCATTGCAATAATAATTGTTAATTCATTATAAAGCTAATGAATTGTAACCAAATGGAATTGTATTGTGTGTAGAGAAACCATCTTCAACAGGCTTTTGAATCTTCTGGCAATCTTGAGTAATATACCCTTTGCATTCGTCACCATGCCACTGAGTGTAAAAGCTTGAAAGGCGGAGCAGGAATTTCAAGGTATGTCCTTCTTTGGCTGATGTATTTTAAAGATGGAGGCGGAACATGGCTGTCGCAATTTGAGTGACTCCATCGTATGTATTATGAATGGCAGATTTTACGCTTATGAGAATTTTACGCTGTCTCTGAAGTGTTGCTGATTAATATATTCAAGAACTTGTCTACGATCCTGATTTTTTATTATTTATTTGTGTTCACCAATGACAATAATAATGTCAGCTGGTACATGATGTAAGCCTATTTGTCATCTAATTTTGAACAATTAAATACAATAAATTCAGTGCAGTTCACACTTCAGTGTGATTGCTAAAACAATAAGGGCTATTGCTTTCTGACCAATCACAGCAAATGTCTATAGTTAACACTAGAACCGTCAAAAAGCATCTGACTATTGACTTTTTATATTAAAATAAGTCTGTGATTTTTAAAGCTACAGACTGCCATCCTTGACTTAGTACCTAATTGTGTACTTTACATTGTTCCATTGCAGGGGCGGTGTGTTCATTGGGCCGATATGGGCGACTCGCTGCCAAACGGGAAAAGAAGGGATTTTTTTTCTAACCAATTCTATAACAGCAACATCTGCGATATCAGTTTTCTAATCTAGACATTTGATCTGCCACTAAATGTCCAATCAGGCTGAAGTCGTCCTTCAAATGGTCACGCCCTTTATTGACATTGAAAATCACCCAAGAATTCACTCCTAGACTCTTATGTAAAATATGTTTTTTTCTAATATCAGAGCCTTCTATACAATCCCTATGGGTCCGGGAGGGCATGCACAAACATGCTTTCATCATACGTAATGTAACTAAGAAAAAATCTTTCATCAATTGATACTACTGTCAAGATGGCTAGCGTTAAAAAGTGTGATTGTGTGGAAATGGTGGATGTTAGAAGAGGTGGACTAATTGCTTCCTCATCTATTTACTTTGTTGTCTTTGGAGGAAAAAAATTGTTATATAGAGACTTGTAACATCAAATTATTCTAATAACACAAAAGGACAAATTACAAAAACGTTCAGTGCTATTTGTTTGAAAGAAAGCAATGGCTAACGGCAGGTGTAGCCAATCATTCCCTATTCTGTTTGCCATGCTTACATTTTGGAGGAGACACGAGGAATTGTGGATATATAACATTTATCCCAAACAATTAGGAAACAATAATGTAGCACAACTCACATTGGAAGTAGCTATCGGTTTTAGGAAAAGTTAATATAGGCTGAAACAATGCACTGGCTATGTGTTGTCTATTGAACCACTGGATTTTGAAGACTTGTTGATTTCCCAGTTTGTGTCCCAGAATGGACATTGATGTGAGCTTCTCTTCAGGTAAGGTAGGCCCAGGCCTATAGACCACTTAAAGACCATCACACTAGTGTTCTTTCCCTTTCCTGTCTACATTGCCTGTCTCTCTTCTATAGTTTATGCTGTGTTTACTGTACTAAATAAAAGAAGTTGTAGTGTCTATTGGCAGTCGTAAAGTTGGAACATGTTTTGTGATGCATCCGTAGATGGCCACCATTCATTTGAATTTGAATTAATTTAACGATTAGGATTTAGAGGTTTATTGTTGATGAAGAACAAAGTGAATAAAAGTTCACAGATCACAAGCTTTATTTGAATCTGCATTTAATTTTTAAAATGAGATACTCTTCAAAACGTGAGGTCTCTTTGAAAACATTAAAATCTAAAACTCTTTAATGATACAGATATAAGCTATGTTAAGTAAGTCAAATTATTAATGGCTGTGAGCCAAACACAGATGTGTGCAGCTGTTGTGCACACCAATGCTTCCTGGTGGCCAAAAACTGTCCTTGTTGTATAAAACGTGGTGCCTATCATTATTGTCCGACAATATTAGATGAAAGACATCTGTAGCTAGCTAATTAGCTAATACTTAAAAACATATTTCATAGCTATAGACTAAAGACTACTATAGATTATAGAAGGCCACAGAAAATATATTTTTTTATAGCAGGGTGCCTGCAGGTTTGATGACATTAAATTGAAGACTTTTTTAATGCCACTCTAAATGCTTTTTAAGACCAATACCGCAGTGAACGCACAATAAAATAACAAAAAATACCAGTGATTGGCCAAGAATTTAATTATGCACACTGGCAGAGGATTATGTATTCTAGCTTGTAGTATTACTAAACAATCTTATTTGTGATCAATCAAAACATATTTTACCATTTTATCATGGTTTATCTAATAATATAATATAGATCCCACGGGATCTCGCGGTAGCAGCCATCAGGTAAGTGTTATTTAAATATACTGCTACCGTGATCCTGCGAGATCATGCACAGGGCACAACAGGTATAGCCTAGCAGCCGAGAGTAGCAGCCATCAGGCAAGTGTTATTTAAATATACTTCTGGTGTACTTATAAATCGAGGCATTGAAAAGTTTGTATGTACAGAACCTATTTGTACTACTGTAAAAGTTTGGTAAGATTCCCGGCATTATTAGTGGGGTTATTAATGAGATTGGTTCCGTTAGCACTTGCACTAAGCCATTCGTCTGATGGTGCTTACTCGACCACTGTTATTAACAAGGGAAAAATGCTTGGGGGGGTTGTTTGGCTCGAGGTCAAGGTGTAAATGACCCCAGGTTTATATTACTCCGAACCATCACTTTAATTTATATGGTGGCTTGAGTAGTTAGGCAGTATACTGTGACTACTTCTGTGGTTGGTTCCCGTTCTCTGCTATGATTTGCAACTTTTGGTTGAAGGGTTGATGTTGACTGTGTATCATGTTAGTGAAGAAGAAACTCAATTTTCTCACTTTGCTGGACACTGACCTGTTTTTGGATGTCGGGAGCGAGAGTTGCGCAGTCTCTTGCGTTGGAATGCATTGTCTGACTTTGAGGGTGACCAGCGCAATACTTCATTTGAATGTTTGCATTTGATTAGAAAGCAATGTCTTTTAATTATAACTATTATCAGTTATTTATTTTCATTATATTAAGTAAAGGAACACTTCTAAATCTTATCTTATTTTATATTTTGCCTGCAGCATTTTAATGTGCACATGATAGACTGTGCATAATTAAGTCTGCATTAAATCACTGACCAGCAGATCAAACAAACGACTGAATGGAAGTAACGGCAAGAATCCTGGCTCTCAAGTCGCTATGAATCGCATAATACACCTGTGCTAATGCAACAAAACGAGATTGTGGAAATTTACAGTACAATGAAAGTGGATTATTGTTTTTGTTTGATGTACTGAGCAATGATCGATCTAACACTGATCACAAAAAATATGTTAGGGTAAACAACACTGCAAGGACACAAATAAAAATATCCTAAATAACACTCAGAAACAGATTAGGCTGATGAGCTAACTAATAAACAAATTAGCTGAGTTGATTTGAGGTAAGCCTACGAAGCAGCTGCAATCATCTGCTATTACTGTACAGTAATTTGCCAGCAATTGTTTACTCAAATGTTGCTCAGAAAAGCACTTACTGCTTCCTCTAACAAAATACAAAGTAACAAAATTAGCATTACCCGCACAATTTTTAAGACCTTGGATAATTAGATTTCAGCCTTTTTAAGACAATTTTATGCCTTAAATTCTGGAAAATTAAATGAAGACTATTTAAGACTCTTTAAGGATCTGCGGGTACCCTGTATAGAATGGTCTTGTCATTTCCAAGCCCTCGTAAATCACATAATAATGCTGAGTAAGTGATTGATTATCATTTGTATAGTTAACTTAGCTAGAATTAGCCTCAGGAGCGAGAGTGACTAAAACATTTAAATATTAACTATTTTCTTACACTAATGTATGTCACTTGAGCTCTTTCTAGTCTCCATAGCAGATGATCTCCAATTAATTCCTATTTAATGACTGAACATTTTATTTTATGGTGTCAAATTGGACACTAATTAAACACAACAAGCATGGTTTGACTTCAGTATTGCTTGGTAACATAGAATACATCCAGATACAAGGTCCAGGGGGCTATCGCACAAAATCAGGATAAGGGATTAAGACGGGATTTTAAAATTATCCTGGATTAATTTAGCCTCGACTTGGTTGCACAAAAGCAGGTTGAATTAAACCCAGCCAAGTAACCATGGAGATGTATGCTTTGCAGTTAGCCTGCTCCAGGGCAGTTCGATTCCCTGAGCCAACTGCCGTTGTGTCCTTGGGCAAGACACTTTACCCTAATTGCTCCCAGGTCGTTGCTGTAAATAAGAAATTGTTCTTAGTCAACTTACCTGGTTAAATAAAGGTTAAATTAAAAAAAAATTAAATTAAAATGTGTAACTGAAATATACAGTAAAGCCTAACTCTCATAGTAGCTCACTTTTTATTTAATAAGAGAATGAAAGAAGTGCAGTGCAAGACAAACACATGGTAAGCCCTCACTCATACCCGTACAATTATAATTATAAACTTTGCTTTACAGAGAATAATGAGAAAAACAGGGATACAATACAAAATTATGCTGAGACAGGCTGCAATACTGGAAGACCAAGAGAGGAGAGAGGTTAGTGTATATTATATTAAAATGCATATTTGTTCATCTTCCATAGGTGACTTTTCTGAAAGGGCTAGGCAGAAGCTACTGACATACTGTAACACATGACACATGACATATAGCCTACTGGAGTAAAAATAAATAATAATTTTGCACGCCCAATTTTTCAGTTTTTTATTTGTTAAAAAAGTTTGAAATATCCAATAAATTTCATTCCACTTCATGATTGTGTCCCACTTGTTGTTGATTCTTCACAAAAAAATACAGTTTCATAGCTTTATGATTGAAGCCTTAAATGTGGCAAACGGTTGAAAAGTTCAAGGGGGCCGAATACTTTCACAAGGCTGTAAATGAATGAAACACGTACACTAGGAAATTACACATTGAAAGTGGGAAGACTATTTGCAGTTACAATTTACCCCCATTAAAAAATGGGCTGGTGCACCATGAAACTCCCGGGCTGAAAATATGTCCCACTCCGCCCCTGCAGTATTACTGGGTTTTCTGCATTCATTGGTCATAACATCACTTAAAATAATAAAATACAGAATCTAAGTAGAATCAGTCTTACCACTGTTTGCTCGAAACTTCACAGTGTTTCTCACTGCTATGGTAGCAATTTCCTTAGCTAGTGTCCAGTGGTGTAAAGCATTAATACTTCGTTACTCTCCTTAAGTATTTTTTTCGTGTATCTGTACTTTACTTGAGTATGTATCTGTCTGCCAACTTGGTACTTTTACTTCACTACATTTTATTACAACAATAGATACTTTCACTTCTTTCCATTTTCCATAACACAGTCATTACTCGCTACAAGATTAAGTCGTTATACAATCGCTTTAGCCATGCATTTAATATTGAGCAAATCAATGTGAAACCCCACTCACCAAGAGCAGTAGTGTCGTCCCAAGAATACAGAAGTATAAACTTCTTTCAAGGGTCATAGTTGGTTACACATTTCCATTTATTTATTTCAATTTATTTAAGTTCTTTGTTTTCCCTAAAGATTTTGTAAGTATCCAAGCAGTTCAGTGGTGATACAGTATATATCAATATAATTGATACATACACGCTATATCAATTAGCTTACAACATTGTAGCCTAGTCTCATTTTAAGCGCAGCTGTGTGGACCGTGGGAACAATGTATGAATATTCCATAAACTGAAAATTTGCAGAGCGCATTGGAACAGCCTGTGCCCATCAGGGACATGTCGAGAGAAAGGTTTCTGCCTGAGTGAACCCAGTACATAGTCCATCCCTTCAGCAGGGAGTTGATACAGTATGTCAGCGACCGGAATCAGCCATGAAGGTAGTTTCTGTTTGTTTGGAATTATGCCTATTGTTTACAACAAGTTTATCAGGCAACGTATTCAGGGAAATTGGGAATGTTATGAAATCAGATATAGTATACTACTATAGTACTCTACGGCATAATTGAATTTCCCTGTTTTATTGATATGCTTATTGCTAATAAGCAATTTAGTTTGGTTCAAATTTGTTTTGTGAAATACTTTACATAAGATTGGGGCACCTTTCTCTCCTTTCAATGACACACATAAATTATGTTAATAAATCAAAATCATATGAAACATTAATGAAATAATACACTTATAGACTGCATAGTTTAACTAAGTACAACTTTAAGTCATTTTATATATCATAATATAATAATGCTTTAGGTCAACTAAATAATCAAAATAATAACAATTTTCAAATAGTCTGTGTCACGGTTGCAATTTGTTTTGTGTGTGTTGGGGTGCCTTTGTTTTTCCCATTTCAGCACATACACTTTTATGCTACGTTCAGATCGATCGAGATTTGAGCTTGAAATTTGCTTCTATCGCGGCTAGTTAGACACTTGAACAATTTGAATCCACTCGAATAAAGCGAGTGTTTGAAAGGAAATAGAGGCACGTTTGGGGCTGAATTGAGGTGTTGGGGGGGAGAGTGTGCACCTGCTCAGGGGCGGCGCCAAGCATTTTCCTCCAATGAGAGGAAATAATAATATGAATAAGGGACAGCAGAATTAATGTGTTAATATTGCTCTAACACATTTTGTGTCAAATGTTCAGCATTGTAAAAAGTCCAAAGTAAAAGTACAAGGCTGGGTTCATCTGTTTTGGGAAGTTTTAAACAGTGTTGGGCAAGCTACTTGTAAAATGTAGTGAGCTAAGCTACTTAGTTACTCTACACTAAATGAAGCTTCACTACACTGAAGCTGCCCCCAGGAAATTTTAGCAAGCTAAGCTACAAAAAAATGGCAAAAGTAGCTTACTACATGTAAGCTATTTTTTTTTTGATTGAACCGACTTCATTCAAAGTCAATGCTATCTTTTAAAAGATTATTTAAAAAAATTAATGAATCCTTTTGTTCTACTTCTTAATTCTAACTATCTCATGATGGCACCATATTGTTTTCTATAATAGAGCTGATTTAAATTTTTTTAAGCACACATGAAAACAAATGAACCATTTTCAGACAAAAAGCAAATGAGTTAGTCTTCATAAATTAAACCTTTGTCGACCTAAATGATGCCCATCATTACATTTGACTATAGTAAAATGTGACACAGACCCTATGGGCTATATTATCACTTGTATTATTTAGCTATCTTAACATATGAACACATTATGATATGAATATGAACAGATTATATCAGTTGTAATATGCACATATTCTCCTCTATTATTCTGTTAGGCTACATTGTCTATTATTGTATTATGTGGTTAACGTGTTTCATAACATTTGGTTAGTTGGCTTTGTGTCATTGAGAACAGGGTAACACAGTCTGATAAGTGAAGTATTTCGTAAAACTAATTTTAAACATCATTTATGTGCTTTAATTAATATGTACAACACAATTCCATTTAAAATAGAATATATTAGGAAACTGTAGTCTGTCTGTACTATAGAATATCCAACTCAACTCTTCATAATCTACATCACCTAGTAACAAAAATAACATTTGCTAATAACTTACTTTTTGAATTGGCAAAGGATGTATAAACAACACAATTCGTATAGATCGCCAATTCTAACTGACTGTAGTGGCCTGAGCCGAAGTTAACATAGTGGCTTGGCTTTTTGGTGAGTAGACTCTGGCACTGTATGGCAATGTCCCTGAAATGTCATACAAACTCCCTGCTGAATGGATTGTGCTCACCAAGTCTGGGTTTAGAATATCATCCTTACTCTCTGCTGCGAGCAGGACTGTTTCTGAATATCGGACAGAGATTCTTTAGGCTCGCGGACTGGGAAGAAATTAATGGCCACAAACAACGAAAGGGAGGAGGTGGGGGGAGTTGAAAGCAACTCTAGACGACACTCGGTGTAACGAATAGAACCAGGACAAGCTCTTCACAACATAAATGTTGAATTTATTATTACAATTCTCAATTATTCAGTGGGCAGAATGGTCAGGATACAAGCAGACGGTCCGGTACACAAAGAAGGATCTCAGAACAGGCAGAGTCTGGTACACAAAGCAGAAAATCCGAACAGGCAGGGTTCAATACACAGCAGGAGAATCAAACAGGCAGAGATACGGAGAGGGGCTGGCAGAGACGTCGTCGTAATCAGGCAAGGCTTGGTACACTGGAGAAGCTATTTCCAAGACAGAGGCACAGAGGGACAATCCAAAAACAGGTAATCAGGTAATACAATATATATGGTCAAACCAGGTATCCATGAGAATCAAAGAAGGCTCAGTATGTTACAATCCGACTACAAACAATACCTCACAATGAGGGAAATGTTTGGGAGGTATATATACTGGCAAGGGTGCACAGGTGTTAGTACTCAGGTGATTGTGACCGGGCTATGGGGATGCGTTGGTGTAGATTGGGATCCTGGGTGTTACCAGTTAGGGATGGTGTGTTCATGCGGGATGTGGAACCTGCCGACGTCACACTCGGCGTGACTTCACCTGCTAAATCTGTGTGACTTTGACTTGCAAGAATGTAGCTTGCGTGGACGCTACCACACTACTTGATAAATAAAATAGCTTCACTACTGTAAAGCTATTTGATTCAGAAAACAGTAACGCTACGACCACGCTACTGAGAAATGTAATTAAACTAGTAATGGCGCTACTTGTAGCGACGCTACTGCCCATCACTGGTTTTTAATTAAAACTTATGACCAGGTAAAGGACATCATAAATAACCACTGACCATAAGGAATACATTTGACTTTGTTTTCAATTAATTGATGACTGTTTAGGTGTGAACTCCCTTTACCTGGTCATTTTGGTGTTAATTATTGCTGGGGAGAGGGCACATCCAGGTTGTCAATGCAGATTTATATATTCTTAATCTGACATCATCTGCTGATTGATAATGTATTTATAGAGCAAATTGTGAAGTTGGAAAAAGAAGTCTGAATTATTATTTCGACAATTTGAACACCACCTCGCAGACCCAGAATGAGATCATGAAGATACGTGAGCTGGCATTCTCCTTGTTGGCAGAGAAATGTTTGTAAACCATGCAGATTGCTTTTGTGATAGACTCAAAGCATTTGAATTTCTCTATTTATGAGTTTATAATGTGAAAGACCATTTGTTTTCATGCAAATCCTCGTTTCACAAACGTATCTCTTGCATAGCGGGACATGTCCATATACCTCCGCGCTACCTCAACACTGCTCTCCTGAGCGAGCTGCCTGATGAGTGAGATATTAAAATAATTAGACCAACTTAAAGCGATTTAGGTATAACATAGACACATTATAGATAATTTTGAGATTTATCCCCTTCGCCTGTGAAGTTTAGAAAGCTCAGCATTCCTGTCTGATCTTTGACTGACTCCTACTTGCGATCATCCATTCAACAAAGACAAATGTGCCATTTCTTTTTTTAGGTTATTACTGTAGAATAATCTGTAGTTTTTTTGTATTTATGATAAATGGAGCCAGCCTCCAAAAGAAATTAACCTGTTCTGTGATTTTTTTCTAACCAACATTGTCCAGAAACAATGTTCTTATACACCAAAGTTGGTTGTCTTTACATTAGAATAATAATATTTCATATAATCTAGATTTAGATATGGAATGATTAGCATTCAATACAAAATGAATATGTCTCATATATTGAAATCAAGTTACGTCATAAAAGATTTGCTTTGTTGTGCTTTAGAACCACACCAGCCATATAAGTCATTACAAAATAATTTATTGAGGCCAAACAATATGAAAAATGTACAACATGAAAAATGTACAATATGTACAAACTATTTACTGCTCACTGCCAATATCAGTCATTCCTCCACGTTGAATAAATGTTGAATAATTCCAGGAGTTCAAATCATATCAGATCACATCATGTGTCAGCAGCAAGCAACGTCACTTCATCATGTGACAGCAGCAAGCAGGCTCCTGATTGGTTAACGCAGCGCGAACAGACACAAAAGTTCAGATTTTTCAACTCGGGCATCAGACACCAATTGGCTTCAAACACGTGAATGCACAATGCGCACCAAATGAAATCACTCGCGCGTAACACGTGTCAAGTCACATCGAGAACCTCAATTCTGGGTTCGAACTGGGCACGCGAACGAGGCGGAATGTTCACCGCAGGAACTCCAGACGCGCGTAAGGGCCTCTTTACATTGACTTAACATGGAAATCACTCGCTCCAGACGCTCAATTCGCATTTAGTCTGAACCTAACATAAAAGTTCTGTGAATGGCCATGCCCTATACCAGTGGTTCTTAAACCACTCCCCAGTGATCCCTCCCAGATGTGTTTACAAAGTTTAGCTGTAGCACGGAACTATCACATCATATTCACTAATGATTGACGTGTTGATTAGTAGTTGAATCAGGTGTGCTCGCTCAGATACAGTTTAATTACATGGACTGACCGGTGGCAGTGGATCCACTGTCCTACAAACGTTTATTAAATATTTCCCCAAACATTTGGGTTCAGATTATGGCTTGACTACTTTGGAATTATAACATCTAGTATATAGGTACTGTATCACGCCTTTCAGATATCATTATCATACAATCCAGTCAAAATGTGTTTTAAAAACATATAATTTAAAATAATTAATGCCTGGATTGCTGAATTATTTACACCAACTAAAGCACCTCAACAAGTGATTAGAATTCAGATGCGAGAGCTTTGGCTTTTGCCATTTATATTATCCATTGGCAGAATTTTTTATTTTACTTTGTGTACTTAATTGCATTTAGGATCACATATTTACTTTTGGTACTTAAAGACTTTTACTCAAGTAAAAATGTAGTAGGTGACTTCACTCCAATACTTTTTACTCGTCTGCTGAAGTCATTTCCTGCGGTCTGCAAGTTGTCAGTGAAGCTGAATACACCTCTACCTGCCTCTGCAGCCTGTGAATGAATATTTAGCATAGCAGGACTTGTCTTTAGCCCATAAAGAGCACAGCTGGATTCTCGCAATTTCGACAAACAACTTCTACTGAAGATGAACCTCAAGTTTTTCAATTTCAATTAATGGAAGGAAGAGAAGAAAGCAGAGGTAAAGATGAAGGAAGCAAGAGGAGGGAGAGTGAGCAAGAGGACATGGAGAGGAAGAGAGACAAGATGAGACAATGAGGAAGGAAGCAAGAGGAGAAAGGAGTTGAGAGAAGAAGTGGGCAATAAGGTAAAGGGACGGAGCAAGAGGAAAAAGGATTTAAGTGATGGTTTGAGTTAAAATTCAAAATGATGGTTCAAGTTTAATGTGATATAGGGAGAAAATAAATAAAGATTGGAGAGAGAAAGAAAACAATTTCTGTCTTTCTTTCTCTCTTTGTACTTTTGTACTTTTACTTTTGATACTTTTGAGTACATTTTAACACCAGATAAATACTTTTGATACTTAAGTACATTTAAGATGAGCTACTTTAAGACTTTTACTCAAGTATTTTTTCTTATGGGTGACTTTTACAATTACTAAAGTCACTTTTAAGATCGATATCTGTACTTTTACTTATGTATGGAATTCAAGTAGTTTTTACACCACTGCTAGTGTCAGTCAGGCAATCCCCACCAAACTGGTTTGCTGAAGTGGAGGAAGTATGGTTGCACACTGCAAAAATGACACATATTTATCTTATTTTAAGAATTATTTACTCATTTAGACAAATTACATCTTATTTTAAGAAACCTTACCAAGTTAAATGATTTCAGTGCACTGGCAGATATTTTTTTTTACTTTAAGCATTTTCCATCTTAGTTTAGATACATATTGTCTTGTTTATGGAGGTAATGTTTTTGCAGTGGCAGAGCTGTCAATCAAACCAGAGCTGTACAGTGACGTCTAATGAGTTTGCAAGGTGGGCACAACCTCTAGACACAGTTAAACGATAGAGAAAATATGAACACAGACACCTAAGAAAAAAAAAAAGTACCAAACGGGGACTGGGTTTAGCCCAACAGTTCCTATATTCACATTTTTTAGAGCCCAGAGACCTAATTAGGTCTAAATATCACCTAATATCATGGAAGGCGTCTGTAGCTCTTTAATGTTCTATTCAGTTGTTTGGTAGAGAAGAGCACATTGTATTTGCCTTAGTGAGGACATTTAAGGGTTTAGAGACTTTTGCAGTTCTTTCAGAGGCTGCAGAGAACTAAAAAGAATGATTGTGAAAGAACATGCTGACTTTGGGAAGGACAAGTTTAATGTACCTGTTAAAGTGAATATTTTGAGTCTATCGACAAATACCGACATCTAAGGTAAAGTGGAGAATGCTGGGCAGAGACTTGTAGATAAGCTGGGACTGGTGAGTCTGGCATCATGCATGCAGTGATGGCCAATTTACAAGTGCATAACAATGACATTGTTGGTTTTTATATGGGGCATTGGTGACAAACTGGATGGCATTATGATAGACTACATCTAATTTGTTGAGGATATTGTTAGCTTGAACCCTGTAAATTACTCTACATCAGCAAAGTATAGGATGGTATGATTATCATTTTTCCAGGAGTATGTTTTGCGTCATGAAAAGCTTTTGTAAAACAAGAATTGTAACAGATATCAAGATACTTAGAATCAACATAATTTTACTAAGATTCTTCCAGTTCTAAACTGCCCCAAAACCAACATGAAATAAAGATTGCAGCAGTACAAGCAGGGCATCACCAGAGAATAATGAATGTCTGGTGATGTCTATGGGTGCCAGATTTCAGGCAGTCATTTAATAGATTTGTAAAAAACTACTTAATTTGATGACTTTGTTCAAGATTATGGTAATGTTCAATTACATTTCCTTCTCTAAAAAGGGTATAAAAATGACTATAATTTATGTACAATGTATGTAAACAAGGGCGTAGCAAGGATTTCTGGGCCCATTAACCTCTTGACCCCTTGAATTTATATACAATTATGTGTTTCTGGCTCCAAGCTGATGCTAAATTAAGTTAAGATTGTTAATTTGTCCATAGCATATAGAGTAGAGATGCAAATTAGAGACAACAGGCATTTATGGTAAAATGTTTTACAAAATGGTAAAATTAATAAAACGCATTTTCCTCAGATATGAAGATTTTTTTCATGTCACAAAGTTGTTAGAACTTTGTGACACTCCGACCAGTCCTATGAGAAACTAATGCGTGCAAAAGGTTTTTAGGTATGTATCGAATGTAAACAAACTGGCATTGGAGGAAAACACATGCTATCTCGCCTGCAGTCGGAATGGAAGGGGTTTGATGCAAATTAGCGACAGTCGGGGTTAAGGGGTTAAAAGAACCTGCATTGGACCCACCAATATGATCAATCATAAATAGTTAAAATTCCAGAACCCTCTTATCTGCATGGGCCCCTGAATCAGCATAACCTCTTCCTCCTTTACTACACCCCTGTGTATGTTAATACACTCAAACTAAAGATGACAGTCAGCACAATGTGTTGTATCAGAGAGCCAAAACAACATAGATGGGACACTGTCTAAATACTTATGAACTGCACTGTAGCTATGCATTCCTGCATATTGACATGAAACTGGGGCTCTACTTGATCTTTAATACATTAAAGAACTGAGATGTCTTTGAAAATGTGAACAAATCAAGTTGTAGAATTCAGCTTGAAAAGTGGGAATATAATATAACAGAAAATATGCATTGTAGTACTTGATATAAGCATTGGATAATATATAAATAATATGGTTATATCCTTATTATTGTCACATGCAGCTTGTTTATGTCTATTTATATGAAACGTGTGCTATTGACTATTGACTTCTTTCCTAATTGTTTTTTTATAGAATTTACTTATAAAAGGCCAAGATAGTACATCATATCTGTATAACCAATCACTGAAAGCAACATGACACAATACTAGTTGAATAAAACAATAAATATTTGGGGTAGAATCAGCAGAAACCAACTAGCATTCATTAATGTATCTACTGACAGTCAGTCCCATTATCAATGACAATGATAAGAGTATTATTCATAATCTACCTCAATCCTTGCAGTGACAATGTCTGTTTTTGACAGAAAACTCAGAGGTTATGTCATTGTTTTCTCTATGAATGTGTGTAGATGGGAGCAGGCATTCCATGGATTCGTTCAAAAAGTGTTACCATCACTAGCTCTGGAAGGACTGATGCATATTAATAGGCTGTGAAATAGGTGAATATGTAAAATATGCTGATTTCCAGTTCTGCACCACAGCCGAAGGAGAGAGTTCTTATACATTATTCATGGGAGCTCCATCTACAATGCACTTTTATGTAAACCCAAACTGAGATAACACTGCAAAAGCAAATGCTAATTTAACCACTAACAATATATGAAGACGGTTGATTTACATAGCACCGTTTCCATCAAAGGTCAAAGTTGTACAAACTGAAATTAAATGGAAATGCACTTTGATGGTACGATACACTTTGCGAGAAGGCGTCTCAATCACATTCATTGTTTCAAGATCAATTCCATGGTTTGAAGAGACATTAATTGCAGCCAATCAGAACATATTTTCAAATTGTGTTAAAAAACCTACACAGTATAGAACAGCCACAATGGTCAAAGTTGTAAAGAAAACTTTACATTTCTGATAATTGTTATGCTTTTTAAACTGCATTTAATATTAGACCTACCGTCACAAAATGTTGAATAAAAATGTAATCAACACATTCAAAGGTAAAGTATCTTCCGAGTAAATGTAAGTTACTCCAAAGTTATGTACTCCAAATGCAGAGCTTGCTTGCTTTTCAGGATGCTTTGCGTAAGGATTTTAAAAGAAGAGATTCTGCTCTATGTCAAAGAATTCAAAATGAGAATGTCAGGTGATCTGCCTTTGAGCTAAATCTGAAGTTCACATGGGTCATGAGGCAACACCATAATCCAAAGTGAATGCAGTCCATATCAAAATCAATATATTCCAAATATTAATTGACCTATGGCCAGACCAAAGTTATTTGGGATGTTGTGGCCCAGGTTCTTGAAAAAAGAATTTCAAAATAAAGTAATGTACATGAACAAATACCTACAAATTTAAAAGAAGAAAAACAATAATAATAATACCTACAAATTTGAATGAGGTAAAACAAATATGCATGGATTGAGCCCAAATTATTCAACAGAAATTTGAAACAACAGCTACAATAAGTGTGTGGTTACAGTATTTTTGCACAACCTGTTTTTGAGTGTAAGGATGCAATCACCTTTTCACAGGAGACAATTGGATGTTGGATGCAATACAATGAATATACAACTCATATTATATATTCACTCAGTTTCACTATAAATGTTACATTTTGGTTTAATATCTGAAAACATTGAGTGATGATAAATATGGTTTTCACCTCCTCCAATCAATCTACAATCTACCCCCACTAGTGCATGTTCTGTGGGTGAGGGGTCTGGAAGTGTCTGGGTCCAGACACTATCTGGAAAACATGAAAGCTCCCCAGACTGCCTTTTTACATGCTAGCAGAGACTGAATGAGACATTGGCCTTGTTATTTTTAAGCTTTACACTACAATTCATAATTAATTGTGGTGCAGGGGGTGTTCGGTTTGTGTGGAGAAGTGCAATCAATAGTAGCACAGCAAAAAATGGGAAAAACTGCCACCTTACCTGTATATCTTTCCCAGAAATTCTGTATGCAATTTTTTAGCTTTCCCTTTGTTTTGGTGTGTGTTTGGGGGGTTCTATTATTTTATTCTCAGAACAGTCGGCAACATAGTCTAGGGAGGCAGGGACATAGTCTGTAGGGAAGGGTAGAGAGAAATGGCGCAGACTGTGGCCAAGCCGAGGTTCGAGTCCCTGTTGCTAGGGGGCAAGTCTCAGGCAAGTGCACAGATAGACCTCAGGGGGGCTTGAGACCCTGCCCTTTTCCTCACAGAACCAACAAATGCCCTCTTGGCTGGTTTTAATACTAATGTTTAATATTTAAAATACTACAATACTATGAGATTGTATACCCCCCCCCCTCCCAGTAAATGGTTTGTTCCAAGCATACGTTCAGGCCAGGGACGATAACAATGATTCTCACACTGTCACAGTGAGTTGACTAATCCGTACTCAGCAATGAGTGACACCCACAAACTTGTTATTAGACACAAGTTACTGGCTAGCTGCCCGGTTATCCTGTTCAACATTTAAATGAGTATCCTGCAATCTTCAATTTGTGTTAAAATACTATATAGTATGTAATCGACAGCAGATATTGCTTTGCAACATACAGAAAACATTGCTGTATGTGTACTTCATGGCACTGAAAATGAACAATGAACAGTGGGCTTTTCTAAGCTGATCTGGGTAGTTCTCTACATTAATTAGCTCTACTGTGTACATGTATAAATTTAAGAGTTGATACACAAGTTGAACATCATTTTAAAGCTTACAGCCTCCTCTTCACCTTGGTATACACAACTTGGAATGTATGGCTTGTGGTGAATGTGACTAACTGTGAAAGTGTAAATTACACAGACAGGATAGCTAGACAACACTCAATCCCAGGACTCCCGGTCTCTACCTTTGTATAGCCTCCCCTGCAGAAAGTGCTGCCAGCCAGTCAGAGAGGCAGGTAGTGAAGAACAGGGAGATGGATGCAGTAAAAGCACTGTAGCAGTTGTGACCAGATGAGGGCAGGGGAGGAAAGTTGCAGTTGACAGGGACCTCTCCTGGGCAACAACAGGATAAGAAAAGGCAATTATACACAGCTGGATTAATTAACCTGGGATATGTTTGTCTTAAAAAAGTGGCAGATGACAGCTCACAGAGGAGACTGAGAGTGAGGAGACTGATTGAGAAGTACAGATGTACAGATGAAGATACACTAAAGTGGTGGAAAAGGGGCGGGACTCTACCGAGTCGTAACGAGGTGCAACTCAGCCGATTGAACAAAATTTCTGTGGCAGTTTTTAAAAGAAAACAATACAATGAATTGCTGCCAGGGGGCTCCAGGGTGCACATTCATCCAAAGTGTTTCCCCTTGATAATCTCTTGTGTACAACAGTGTTGTTTCTTTATCATTTAAACAACTACAGCAGGCGAAATGACGTAGCATGTAAATAGCGTAGTTTTTGCTAGGGTCAGGGTATGGTGGACAGGCATATAAATCCGCAACTTGCATGCCAGTGTTCGCGAGTTCAAATCCAGACCGGCACAATGTGTGTGTTTTGAACTACATTGCTTGGGTCATGCACATTTTTATGTTAACCCTAACCTTAATCCTAACCTTAACCTCAGTAACGTCATATCTAACCTTAACCGTTAGTAACCTAATGCCAGCTTTAACTTTGAATGTTGCAATATAATTTTGAACGCTATGGAATGTATGGAATGTTCTCACATAAATCCGCTAAACAAAAATGTACAGGAGCAACATAATATAAGTACAAATATAGCCTAATAAATAAATGTGCAGTTCAAACGTAAAAAACCCAAAATATGTTTGCATATAATGTAATTCACGTTTTCAAAATAGTTTCCTGAGAACGTAATTTGGGAGAAATTCTGAGATGTACGGTTGACCCAGGCAGTGGAGCCGCCGGGGGTCGCCGGCCAACCAACCATCCCTCCCAGGACAGCAGGCAGGAGCGTGGGCCCAGGGTCAGGTTGATCAGGGGGCCCGGGGTCAGGCAGGGCAGGGGGCCCGGGGTCAGGCAGGGAAGTGGGCCTGTAGTGGATTTTTTGTTGTTCCCAGGACTGAATATAGCAGCTGTCTAAGGACTAGCAGTCTCTCACACTCTTTTGACGACTGCCTGAGTGAGACCCGGAAGAAATGGGGGCAAACCCCCCACTATGGGTGAAGACAACAAAAAGCTGAGAACTCAACATTATACTGTATATCATGATATGTCATTTTGGGGCTTGCTGGATTATCCCATAAAGAGAGTTTTGGTTTACCATTTGCAAGGTTATATGATTTTCTCCACAGAGCGACTAGAAGAGACAAATATTCAAATGATATAACTCAGTCCCTTTGTTACAGCCCGAATAGCGCCATCAAAGCAACGCATAATGTAATTGTTGATATACTCCTTTGTTTTCCAATTCCAGCCAGTGAACTGATCTCTATTTTCTATGCAGTGGGAGATAGGTGGGCGTCACCTCTCAGGGGAAATGTAAGCCTTTGTTAAGGTTGAAATCAGATGAGTTCTCTTTAACAAGGCTCCTGGCCCACGTTAGTGTGCGCCATAGTGAATGTGTTAGAATAAATGTTGAGAAATATACTGAACCGTATAAGACATGCTTAGATTGAAGATCATACTTAGGAGTTTAGACAACATGTAATTCTTGGTATTGTATTGTGTAATTCTGTGTTCGGTTAAAGCATTTTCTTCGATGACCTTTATCTAGAATTAAATATTATTCACTTTACTAAGTTCCAAGTCATTTCCCAGGATATCTCGATTGGAGATATTACCGGGAACTTAAGCTATCTTGTTGCGGCCTGCTCTTAAATTCAAGCCCTTATCACGCACACATTGAAGCTAGGTAGCCTACGCACTGTTTCTGAATATTGCGGGCTTACGGTTAAGTTTTCCCGGGTCGCTCTAGTATTTCTTTCCGTAGCTGTTTACACACACGGATCAATTTTCGTTATGGGGTCAGATAGTTAGATAGGAAATATCAACAACATCTATTCTATCAATCCTCTATACGCATTTATTAAGCATTTCTCCTTTCTTAACTCAGACTATTGCAACAGGGGAGAAAAGGAAATATATTAATTATTAATGTGTTAACTTGATAAGTGCATATTAATTATATTCTTTACTCCCTTGACTACAGGCCCAGTGACAGGCAGGGCAGTGGGCCCTATCGGCGGCAGCGGAGCAGGAGGCCCTGTCGGTGGTGGCGGAGCAGGAGGCCCTCTCTCAGGCAGTGCTGGAGGCCCCGTCTCAGGCTGTGCTTGGGCAGGGGACAGAGGATGTAACGCATCCTCAGTTACCCGGAGGGCCTCATCCAGGGTCTCTGCTCCAGCCAGCTGAAAAGCCTCCTCCAGCGTCATGTCCTCCGCATCGGGATCGCAGTAGCAGTATATTTAAATAACACTTACCTGATGGCTGCTACCGCGAGATCCTGTGAGATCCCACAGGATCCCGTGAGATAACGCACAGAGGACTATATGTATAGCCTAGCAGCCGAGAGTAGCAGCCATCAGGCAAGTGTTATTTAAAAATACTTCTGGTGTACTTACAAACTTTTCAATGCCTCATTTTATAAGTACAGAACCTAATTGTACTACTGTAAAAGATTGGTAACATTCCCACCATTATTAGTGGGGTTATTTACGCGATACCAACTTTGTTCCATTAGCGCCTACACTAAGACATTCGTCTAATCGTGCTCAACCAATGTTATAACAGAGGAAAAAAGGGGGGGTTGTTTAGCTCGAGGTTAAGGTGCAAATGAGCCTAGGTGTATATAACTCCAAATTATCACTTAAACAGGCCCTGAGCTTTGCCACCTTTTAATTTAGTTATTAGTTCACAGTGAGAGATACAAGGTATCTGAGATATTATATGTCTTGGTTGTACTATGTCTTATAAAGGCGCCCGTTGAGAACAAGAAGAGGCAAAACAGCCCCGGCGCGTGGTGTACCGAACATAAGTGCTCTTATCCCAAGGCGGACAGCCGAGGATGACGTAGAGGCAGAGCACATAGCTCACAGGGAGGAATGGCCCCAGGAGAATTAGGCCGGTTTGCTGGCTCCACTGGTAACGGGACAGGCCCAAGCCGCTTTCTTCAATTTAGAGGAAAATGTAGCTGGAGATTACACATGATTTAAGGGAGAGATACTGGCTAGATACAAGCTCAATCCCCGAGCTCAGGCATAACGTTTCCATGCCTGGAAATATAAAGGAGGATTTGCCAAGGGGGCAACTGTACAAGCATGTAAGGTGGATAAAGGGCTGGCTGGATCCTGAGAAAGGGGTAGGAGCGATAATGGAAACCCTGGTAATTGATAAATGAGTGGTGGGCCAGGCGAACCCCAGCTCCGTGGATGGTTTGGTGGAGCACATTAAAACTTTTCTCTCGACCAAGAGCCTACTGGGACTGAACAAATAAGGGGGAAACATAGGCGGAGGCCATCAGGAATATCCCAGGAAAGAGAAAAAAACAAACCCATGCTGAAAAGGGACCCTATAGGACAAAGGCGAGGACAAGCCCCAAAATTAGAGCATATGCAATGTTACAATGGCATATGGGCATTACGCCCATTAAGTCAGTGTCCCATGGAGGATAAGCCTATGTCTACAGACCCGTCTACGTCTTTCAGAGCACAAAAGCGTGCCTGTAAAGCCTTGTTAGCATGCTGAATTAGCCCCAGCCAGACAGGTCCCGGTGCGAATACGGGGTGTAAATACGGAGGCCTTTTTAGACTCGGGAAGTATGGTCTCCTTGGTACGGGAGGACCTTACAAAGGGGATAGTGTACCTGGAAAAGGAATCAGCGGTGGCCTGTATCCATGGTGACGTACAACGATACACTACAGCTCGTGTCACGTTAACAATGCCAGGGGGAAAAATCACCATGGCGTTTGGGGTGGTTATGGGACTGAAGGTCCCCCTCTTGTTATAGAGACTGCCACCTATTAGATAGCCTATGTCAGAAGGCGGAAATGGGACAGGCAGCATGTGGGCAGAAGGGGGGGCATCTGGGTTTAGACCTGATGACTCACCAGAGAATCGAGCTGAACAAAGTGATACTCAAATTCCAACGTGTGTTTTCCCCTGTCCCAGGACACACCCCATTAATACAACACCACATACATGCAGAACCGGGGAAAAAGCTATGCATTTGATCTTATAGAATACCGGAGGTGCAGCGGGTTGTGGCGTGGCATGAAGTGCAAGCAATGTGGGAGATGGAAGTGGTAGAACCCTCAATAAGTGAATGGTCTAACCCCACAGTGATGGTTCCCAAAAAAGACGGCAGTGTAAGGGTATGTAATGACTTCTGCAGCCTGAGCGCCATCTCCAAATTTGACGCATATCGCATCACCTGTGTCGACGAACTGATAGAATGGCTGGGGATGGCCAGGTATATCACAACAATCGACCTGATGAAGGAACACTGGCAGGTACCGTTGGCACCTGAGGACAGACATAAGATGCCTTCTCAATGCTGGTAGGGCTCTTCCAATACATGCGCCTGCCCTTTGGACTACACGGGGGGTGGCCACTTTCCAAAGGCTGATTAATATGTTGTTGCGCAACCATCAAGCATACGCAATAGCGTATATAGAATGTGTGGTCATACACAGCAAGGACTGGGAAACCAACCTGCATAGGGTATGTGCAGTCCTCGCCAACGGCCAACCCCAAAAAATGTCACTTAGGACTGGACGAGGCTGAGTACCTGGGTTACACTATTGGAAGCAGACTAATCAAGCCCCAAGAGGAGAAAACCAAGGCAATTTGGGAAAGGCCTCTGCCCAGAACTAAGAAGGGGATCTGCTATTTCCTGGGCATAACTGGTTATTACAGACTGTTTATTATGAAATATGCCAGGGGCAGTACTGTCCCAGGGAAAGGGATCAGAGGAACACCCCATCCTATTCATCAGTCAAAAGTTAACAGACCGAGAGAGGAATTATGCCACCATTGAAAAGGAAGTGTTGGCCATGAAATGCGCTATGGAGTATCTACAATATTACCTATTGGTTTGGTGCTTTACGCTGGTCACGAATCATGCCCCATTGCAGTGGATGGTGGGGAGAAAGGAGAACAAAAGCATCATTACACGCTGGTTCCTCTCTCTGCAACCTTTTCAGTATGTGGTGGTCCATAGGCCTGGATATGCCCATGGAAACGCAGACGCACTGTCCACTAAGGAGGGAGGTGTGTGACCGGATGAGGGCAGGCAACAACAGGATAAGAAAAGGCAATTATACAAAGCTGGATTAATTAACCTGGGATATGTTTGTCTTAAGAAAATGGCAGATGGCAGCTCACAGAGGAGGAGATGGAGAGTGAGGAGAGTGAGTGAGAAGTATGTGCAAAGAGAGTGGGAATAAGAAGAGCCTGGTATAGTCGGTGCTTATATTTAAGTTAAACAGGCCCTGAGCTTGGCTACCTTTTATTTACAATGAGAGATATGAGGTATCCGAGATATTACATGTCTTGGTTGTACTATGTCCCATAAAGGGGCCCGTTGAGAACAAGAAAATAGGTAAAACAGCCATAATTATAAGCAACCAAAAAAAATACATATTCAAGTCTCTGGTCTCGTTATTTCACCCCATCCGGCTGATATACAGTGAGCCTGTCACACAGTCAACAAATAGGAGAATCAAGGATCAAGGATAGACAGGTAAGGAAAGTTAGTAAAAAAGACTTGGACAGTACTTATCAAATGTATGAAACCACTCTTGTGGCTCATTATCCAGTTTATGTAATTATTTGAAACATTGGTGTATTAATTTACAGTATAACAACCTGCCATGATGATGGTGCAAGATGTAGGGCATTACTCTTTTTTATTTGAAACCTACATCTTTACTTAACAAACATATAGATACAAAATGCAAAAACAAAAGGTCTCCTAAACTACAGTTCAAGGAAATCAGTCAATAATAATAATAATAATAAAGAAGTTAAGCCTTAAACAAAGGATTTACATTGTCATGGAAATACACATATGCACCATAAAACAGGGGTCCTACACTGTAAATATAGCATATTTTGAACAGTGTGGTGTTTTGTTTAGTAAGATAAATACAGAGATTGATTTGGTAAAAATGGATGACGCTCAAAGACTGAGATGGCTGTTCACACGTGAAACATATAAATTAGCCAGTTGTCTGGAGAAAGCCTGGGAGAAGAGGAAAAAAGCTCTTTACCAAGATATTCTGTTGATAAGGATTTGTTGTTTTTATATTGCGTGTGTGTGTGTGTGTGGGGGGTGTATATGTATGCACATGTATGTGTATGTACTTGTAAATATATGTTCATGTTAAAGGTTAAGAAAGTGTTGATAGGGGAACAAATGAGGTCGGATCACCATATAATTGGTATATATATTGTTCTTACAGAAATTCCACGGGGAAGGGGGTACTGGAAATTTAATCAAAGCTTACTGGAGGATAACTCCTTTTTAGCCAGGACTAAAACAATTTATAGTAGAATTTTTTGAACATAACATAGGTACAGCAGACCCGCTTATTGTGTGGGATACCTTTAAATGTTCCTTTAGAGGCCATGCAATTCAGTACTCCTCCTGGAAAAAAAGGCAATTTATTTTAAAGGAGTCCATACTATCCAAAGAAATTGCAGACATATTAGCTCAGATTGACAACAGTAACAACTTTAACATGGAGTTTCAGAATAAGTTGGAGGACAAACAAAAAGAAATGGAGGAACTCATACAAGAAAGATCAAACATAATTTATTATAAAAATAAAGCAAGTTGGATGGAATATGGAGAAAAATGCACATCCTATTTCTTAAATCTTCAACATAGGAATGCCACCAAGAAGAA
>JACXGM010010330.1:0-26474 GCA_016801145.1 Umbra pygmaea | reverse complement strand
CCAAAAAAGCAATCAGGCTGGACATTTTAGAGAGAGGTATGCTGGCTATTTCTGCAGGGCTAGACAATTTAATTTATAAAGGCAGAAAAGGCCAGTGGAGAAAGCTATAAACATGAGGAAACCAATTGCCTTCATGATCCGTCCCATCAGGCATACTTGTTCCTTCATGTACTTGGAACTAGGCTTGCTTTGTGTGCAACTGATAAGGAATATGGAGCCATTTGTTATACAGATGTTGACTTTATACTATAAAAGCCTGTATGAGCCCGGGATATACTTTAGTGCTGTTGATAAGACAAAAAATGACCATGTTACAGAAGCATTTTAAATTTATTTGGGTCTTAAAAGGTGATTTTTGTTTATATATCTGGTGATTGGTTCTAAATTGTCCTCTGTGTTTAATAGTCTAAATTAAGTGTAAATGTCTTTAATTATCTGATTACTTATTCAATAGAATTACAGTACAAATGGGGAATTATTCATGTATTTTATACAGCTTAATTCAAAACAATGCCGTACAATGCATGTTTTTGGTATTTTAAAGACAAAAATAAATTATTCACATGTTGGTTTGCTAAGTCGGTTAAGTCTGGTCCATGAATGAATTAATGAAATGAAAAACATATATTTAGGCTGACTTAGACTTTAATCTGTGTCCAAATGAAGTAACTGTTTAAAACGCAAATACGCATATATTTATTGAGGCACTGCTTTATTTGCTTATTTGTGTGTTTAAATATAGTTATTATATTTTTGTCTACATTCAACTGGTAAAGGTTGGTTGATAATGTTATGATTCTTGAAAATAGGTATATCAGCACATAATAATAATGGAGTAGTGTCAAAGGTGCAAACCCAACACACCAACTGCAACATACAAGTCAAATGAGTCATGAATAAATTTGAACCTACACCTGCTTATACACTGTGCTATTCTCATGGCGATAAATACAAAATCGTACAAAATCGTAAAAAAAACTATACATATGTCCACGTGATGTTCCCGGAGGCAGGAAAACACATGCCTCGTACGTTTACGAAACATAAGTTTGCCTTAACCTTACTTTACTCTAAACTTAACTAAACGTTTCCCAAGTACTTTAAATTGTAAATGATTGGTCTATTTTTGGAAGTGTTCCAGGAGAACAGAGATTCAATACGTAAAGAAACTCACACTTTGGTTGGCAATATACGGTAGTAAGTGTGCCCTACGTAATGCAGGGAAATTTCCATTACGTATGGTTACCCACGTCTTGCCATGAGAATGCGTTGGTTAGCCAAATATGTATTTACCCGACACTGCCGACATTAGGACGAAAGAGAACAGAAATGTGTTCTTCAAACCAGTGTGTTGAATGGGAATGAGCCAAATGCAGTACATGATTTTGGTTAGATGTGATGAGTGCAATCTCATGCTCATAATATTTCTTTCAGTAAATGAAATAACAGTGGCCTTGGGTCATCCAGCAGTCCAAGCTGCAGCCTCTGGGATAAAAACTGGTGCAGCATGAGTTTGAATCCCGCCCACTTTCCCCAGCTTCTAGTTTTATAAATCATACAACAATTCAGAACTAAAATAAACCTACAGTATGTAATCTCATCCAAATAGAAATAACATACAATGAATACTGCCACACCATAACAGTGTTTAGAGCCAGGAAATTGTTTACTGAACAACAAAATTGTCAGTCACATTTGTCAATGTAAAACAACAAAATATTAGATTCCCATTATCATGGATGAGGGTCTGAAATGTAAAGCTGGAACACAAACACAAAATCCCTGCAATAAAATCCAATGGCCTTTCAAGTTGACACCTCAAGGGGTGTTTTATTTTTCTAATGATCCTTGCAGCATTATTTTTGTTTCATGCCAGGCATCATCTACATGAAGATCTCCTCGTTTTGACCCCGTGATGTACCATGTCAAACAGCACAAGCCACACCATTGGCGATTAACATTGATATTCTAATCAGCTGCCGTTGGGCCCATTATAGCTACATCAACGGCCAATTACCAAGCACTGGCTGACCCGAACAGTCAAGCAAGCTCTTTCAAGTCCCCGCCTGTGTTGCCAAGGAGTGGACGGTAGCCCTGTAAAGAATCCATCCGTCTCCTCTTAATGTTTACTTTCCTTCCATGGCTACCATCACTCTGTTTACTGTGAGGGGTGTTAGACGCTTAGCTTCCAGCCTCTTGCATTTCCTGTAGCTATTATAGCCAGCTCTTAATTATGCAATACAATGCATCCACCCTTTAATAATAAATATCTCTTCAAAAAATAAAGCTCATCTTGGAGGAATACATACAACTGTTCTGCATGACATTTTCAAATCCCACGTGAATTACAGTAACATACCATTATGTCAGAGATTTAAACATAATTTGCTATTACAAAATACAAATACCTTTCAAACAACGAACGGTATGGAAATACATTTGCAAGATAACCCTAGTGTTATTGTTAACATTCATCATTCGTTTTCATTAGCTGTAATTGTGATTTGCGTTGTGAACATGCGAAAGCAAAACACCATGTCATTCAATGTTCAAATATAATTTAGAAAATACTAAGCATAACAAATATACCTTGTCACAAAATACACAGAAGTTCAGAACAGTGAAATACAAAGGATGAAATACTACACTGTAATTTAAAAACATATTTCAAATACAGCTCATATGTATGTACACTGTGGCACACTCAGAATATTGACAGTTTCACTACTATCTCTCTAACGACCAACTGGTTCCAGCAGTAGGTGTATCTCTGACTCACGACAAGAGACAGATGTTTTCATCCTAAATTGTATCTCAGTCTCTGATGCAGGCCCTTTCCACTGTCAGTCGACCTCGGAGCGTGATGGATGTCTGGTACAGTGTTTCTGACATGGCACAGGGCTTGGGGGGATGGAGAGCGGAAAATCGGGGGCTTTTGTCAGATCATTAGCTCCACACCGGGGGGAAGCTATGACCTTCCACCAGGGAAAAGAAGACAACTGAGCAGGGCTTTCGTGAAGACGAAACAGAAGGCGGCATCAGTAACTCAACCATAGAGCTCGGTCAGAGTTGGGGTCAAATTCTTTTCAGTTGCAATTGAATTTGGATTTTGTTTTTTTTGCTGAATGAAGTTGTCAAGCTTTTATTGACGTCAAATAATTTATTTCAATTTTATCTTTTGAAGTCTCACTCTGTACAGCCTTCAATTGAACAGTGAGTGTAAAAGCACTTAGTCGCTGCTAGTCCAAAATTAGTGCCAAATCAGATAGGGTTCCACTATAGTGTAACTCAAAACCATAAGAACAGACAACAACTTCCAGTTTCTCCTGGTTTGTTTTGGCTCAGTTTTTGCCTCAACAACACACCCAAATTACCCAAGACACATTCGAGCAAGCTTATGTCAGTCCGGGTCAATGAGAAAAGGCAATGGACCCACAGTTAATTCCTGAGGAAAACCATCCCAGAATAAAATCTGTTCCATGTCTAACCCGATAAGCTTTTCCCGCCTATCCCCCAGACAGAAATGTGTCTCGTATTGTCTGAGTGATTGACAAACTCCCATGATGCTTTGCTGTGGTTGCAGATGCTAGTCTGCTCTGACGAGCGAGAGAGACAGACTTGGGGGCTTCTTGGCTTGTGTGTCGCCTGCTCTTTAACCAGTTGGCAGTCTCATCTTGATTAGGGCCCTGCCTGCCAGTCCCTGAGGAGTCTCCCCAGTGCAGTCGCTGGAGACAGGCTCTGCTGTAATGGTGTCTGACAGGCCAGATAGAGGAGCTAACACAGATGCTACCTTCCAGGGGAGAGAACCTTTCCCAAGACCTCCTCCTATCTACCATCAAACCCAACTGCCTTGAGTAAATAATTGGGCAAAGTGCAACTTTAATGCCATATGTTTTATACATTCTGATAGTTCTTCTGGCTGTATTTGCAGGGGATCTCCATCCTAGTGACAAATGCCAGATAATCTTTTCAGATCTCAACTTAATGTCCATCCAACATGGTCACTTGAGCTAGTCCGGCTGATGCAATAAAACGCCAGTTGACGGTTTTCTTTCCCCTACAAAATATTTTCATACTATTGCTACATGTTCAAACTATGTCTCGTTATTTACATCACATTGTGTGCCAACAGGTTGCCCTTCTGGCCTTTTTGCAGGCTCCATCTCCATGCCTGACCACAGTCAGCGTGTGTTACCGGACACTACTGGGCTGCCCGATGTTGCCCTTCACTCAACCTGCAGCAGCTAACGCAGTCTTCTCGCAAAGACAAAGAAAATTCTCTGGGAGCTGCCTCCAGTGTCAAGCTCTTCTTCATACTGATTTTAATTGGCACATTTGTCATGCGAAGGTAGACGTCAGCTTTTTAGCAGACTATGACAGCAGAGCCCAAGGGAACTCTTGAAGGGCTTTTAGTTCCAGAGATCAACTACTAGGGTTTCAAAATTCCGGTAACTTTCAATACATTTCCCCCGGCTTACCAGAAATACTGGATGGATGGACCATTCCAGATTTCCTGCTTGTTCCCCCCGAAATTTGAGGATTTGTACAACCAGGATTTTGGGGAAGAGTTAGATAATTTATTTAATGTTCCTGGAATTGTGCAACCCTACCCACTACCAACACAATACAGACAAGGAAAACCCCATCTGTTGGAGAGTTATGGTGAAATAGAGGCTGCAAAATAAGGAGTGAGTCTCCCATACAAAGAAAATATATTAACATAAAATATTTCTTCAGCTCTTCCCAAGCCTCTCTGTCTCTTTGAATCCCTCTATTGAATTATATAACACATTTAAGTAATAGGATAAAGGTGAAATAAAATAAAAAATATATAACAGATGAAAAGGAAGAAGAGTTGTATTGGCGATAATCTTTTTATAATGTCATGCCATTCCCCCTCTTATTGACAACACCTGTCTAAGCCAATAGGAGGTGCTGGTGTAACACCTCTTCATAAAATGTGTTTTTTGGGAATAATTGTACCTAGCAACTTACCACTTCCTATCACAGAAAACTGTATTCTCACTTCAATCACTGATTAATATGAGCAGTCATAATCATTATCGTAAGCCATGTCTGGGCTCTTGAGATGCCCTTTACACAAGGCTGAAGATTACACCTCTATGGACTGTACGACTCCAGCCCCAGTGGTTCTCCTGGCCCCAGAATAAAGAATCATAAATATATGCAAATATATGGAATGAGGTCTCCATCGGGATCGCTCTAATGATGGATGGATGTGTGTGTCTGAGTGTGTGTATTTCAGCTTGTGTGGGTGAGTGTACAAGAGTGCTTTCTGGTGAAAGTGTTTGCTCTGAGAGAGCTAGGAAGGACATGCCGTCCTTTTCCACTCTAACATCCACGTAACAGGACTTGCATTAGCTCTCACCCTCTTTGAAGTACAAGAAGCCTGAATCCTGTCACAGCCGAACAGAAGAAAGAAAATGACATGGAAATGCTTGAATAGCCAGTAACAACCGGATTGAGATGATATACCAGCAACAGCATGGCTCATTGGAACGTAGAATGACAGAAATTCTGAAACCCAGTCCTACGAAAATGTCAGAACCAAAAAATGTATGAAGTTACAGAACATTAAAAGTAAGTTCAAAACTAAGACCTGTCTTACTAGCATACTGTACATGAAAATATGATTTACATATTTGTCATTTAGCAGATGTTCTTAACCAGAGCAAATGACAGTATGTACAGGTATAGCCGCCTGGAGCAATTTAGGGTTAAGTGACTTGCCCAAGGAAACAAAACCTGTGGCACAATCGAACCGGCAACCTTCCGACTACAAGTCTGACTCCCTAAACAGTGAGCCTGACGCCTGATTACCAAGGCAAGGCAATATTTAACAAAATAAAAAGAATGACCAACGACAAAATATTATCAATTGCCAATAGCACAATTTGAGTGTGCACACCATAATCTGTCAACCTGCCAGAAGAAAATATATATTAGAATTACCACCAAAACACTTAATATTTCTGATAATAATTATAGTCTGGGCACAAAACAGTAACATGTGGCTCTCTGACGTACTGTAACTATCTTAAAATGAATGAAGTAACCTCTCCTAATAACAAAAAATGCACATATGTAAAATAAGACTCCCGTTTGGATATCATACAGCCATGACCCAGCATGTTGTGTGCTAGTGATAGCGAATCCTGCAAACAAGCCTCAACCTCAGCTCCTCCACAAAGGCAGAATGAGGTGAACGGCTGCTGAATGGGCATACAACTGTTGAATAGCATCCATTGATTCTCTCAGATCAAAACCGCTTCCGCCTCACAGATATTCTGCACAATACCCCTCGGGCTGGAAGTGTGTCTATGTGTGTTTTTGCGAGTTATTTTGTGTGTGTTCATGTGTGTGTGTGCATGCTAGGATATTAGGGGTGAAGGAGTACACATGCCCCTCAGACACAGCCTCCCCTTATGAGAGAATCATGTTTGTTGAATTACAGCGCATAATGGAATAAAGACATGGCAGCTATTAGGTTTAAGCGCATTGACGTCAGGTCCCCGTCCCATCCATACATTCAGAGACACAGGATGTCATGGCAGGCCGTGACCCTTGGCTAAACCAGAATTAAGTCTGCATGAAATAAAAGTGTTGTGACCCGCTCCTTGCTAAGCTTCACAGAGAGAGCTATCTCTCGCCTCCAAATGACAGCCACTATCATTGTGAGATCTTTGAGATGAGAAATAGAGAGGTAATGTCATTTATCTGTGCGCTTCTACTAATGTTCGCTCCCAGGGAGGTACGAAAATTGAGATTAAAGCGAGCGACCGATTGAGTGTCAGTCTGCCTAGAGCTTTGGCGCTTGGTGCACTGATAAGATCGCTGGATGGGACGAAGAGAGTGTCGAGAGTGTGTAGATAATGACAATGAACCTATGAACATGAATACATTCTATGGAAAAAACTTATCTTCAGTGTTCAATACATTCTATGGAAAAAAACGTATCTTCAGTGTTTTAAATATAGAATTTCTGTTTACACATAATGTATTTCCAGCTATATTTTGCAGATACTTCAACAATACGAACAGTATGGAATAATTGAGAAACAAAAGGTGGGAATATTATTCCTTTGTCTAACATAATTCTTACCTTTACTGTCAATTTAGCATTATTAGTCCTGTTCCATAAAGCATTTGTACAACATTTGTACAACATAAAAAAGGTTGCAATTGTAATACACAAGTGAGAAATCCAATTTCTGTCCTGAATAAAGACCAGTAGGGTAGCACTGATTTAGAACATATTCTTTCAAAAGAGGTAAAAGAAATATCAAATCCATCAATGGATGGGTGGTTTGCTGCCTTTCTGTAATAGCTTGGTCATAAACTGAGGCATAAGCTGTAGCACAGCATCATTTACTTGGATTTATGTTTCTAATGAGGGTATTTAAATCTGTGTTTTGCCAATGGCAATACATCAAGAATGAAGCAATACATAAAACAGACACCTTAGTTGACTGACATTCGGCTGATTAGACGTGGTAAATTATATTTGTATTGTACATCACAGGCTCCTCACTCTTGTTAAATGGAAATCAATTCATATGTGCAGAATAATAAAAAAATGTTCACCCAATATATTTATATTTGGGAAGGGGGGGTACGATACTCATCATACCTTGAAGTTGCAGATGCACGTTACTGTCTCTCCAATTCTTAGGCATTCCCCATCAAACTTGCATGTGTTAGTGTCACACATGAAGAGGTCTACGTCCCGGTCATCAAACCCTGTCAAAAACAAAATAATAACTGTTAGCTGAAAGCACACATAACCCTATGCAAAAGTGGCACTATGGCATTACATTAAAATGCCTTGTTCCCAATGGAACACTATTGCTTACAGTGTATTTCTTTTTACAATCATCAAAAGTAGTGCACTATATAGGTAAAGGGTTCCATTTGAGATGCACATCTTTAGCTACCAATAAAGTCTCTTTCAGATTAAATGTTCTTTTATGAGAGAGATTTTTTCAAATCTAGAGCAGTGAGGATATGACTGAATGATATAAAGAATCAGACTTCTGCAGTCTTTTCATGTACAGTAAAATAATCCTTTGTGACAAAATTCCTCAAACACATACATTGCAAAAACAAAATTAATTGGAAAAGCAACTGTATATACAAAAGTTTGGGATCAAAATTGAATTTTCATGTTTTGATAAAAATGTATACCGTCATTCACCAAGGTGGCATTACATTGATAAGAAATAATATTAAAAACATGATTAATTACAGATTAGCTAAAAGACATCATCATTAGGACACTGAAATAATGGCTGCTGAAAAAGTGACTTTGCCGTTGTATTTGAATAATTTATTATAAATCAGTAATTTTCAACAATGAAAGATATTTGCAACATTGGTAATGTTCTGGATATATATTAATTTAATGCCACCTTGGGTAATTAAGCTATCAATTTCAACCAAAACATGTGCATTTCTGGGTGACCCCAAACTTTTGAACCCTGGTGTTTGTTTTTGTTATTTTTTATTTCATACTGTACAACACATTGAAACCAAATGTATCTTTGTCTTCATCCAAGGGCCAGTTCTGTCTGTTCTTTAGACAGCTAGGTTGGACCGTACAGTCATTGTCATGAAGAGGTAAAAACTTTCTTAGGAAGGACATTGGGTTGCATCCCATATTGCACTATATTACCTGTGTAGTGCACTACTTCTGACTGGGGTATTGCACTGTATAGTGAATATGGCGCCATTAAGGACATAGGATCTGATCCAATTCAGTTTGAATTAGGTATCTCAAACAACTCAGATGGAGAAATCCAAATTGAATCAGGGAGTCACGTGGGCACAAGGCAGGACGGAAAGCTAGAGGCTATTTTTCTACCTGAGACCATAGCTTAGAAATAGCAGTCTTATAGCAAAACAGATTTAAAGTGTCCTTTTAAATGTGAAAAGCCTTGGAATTTTATTCAAACTCAAACCCAAAAGCTCTATTAATTACACAATTTCAGGCATATGCATTACATGTAACTTAAATATCATGTTTTTTTTTACAATTAATTGTCACAATCCCCCCAAAAACCTTGCCTGTAAAGGTCGCTTTATGCAGCAGCATTACATAAGCTCCATAATCCATCCTTTTTGGCCTATAATATAGGGTAAGGAGTGGAATTTTTTCACATAATACTAAGGGTATTTAGATCCCAGTTTCATTAAAACAGTTGTTACCAACATTTAACATACCCTTGAAGAATTGCTAAAGAAAGAAAACGTGAGTGCACAGGAAAACAATTATTTTTTATTTCTCACGGGAGTCATATTCAACTGTAGGTCATAACAGAATGGCACAATCATAAACAAAACATGACAACAAAGATAATAACTAAATGACGCCTCTTCAAAAGTCTGCATACCCTCAGTTCTCAATATGGTGTATTGCCCCGTTTAGCATCAACCATGCAGCTCATTTTTGTTCAAGTATCATTTTATTGTGCTCCATGAAACAACCACAACATCTTTTTCCAGAGCAGCCTCTATGTATTCCGAGATTACCTGTGGGTTTTTCTTTGTATCCCGAACAATTGTTCTGAAAGTTTTGGCTGAAATCTTTGTTGGTCTATCTGACCTTGTCATCATGAGATCCCCGGATCTTCCACTTCTTAATAAGTGATTGAACAGTACTGACTGGCATTTGCAAGGCTGTGGATATCTTTGTATATCATTTCCAAATTTATGCAGTTCCAGTACCTTATTACGCAGGTCTTTTGACAGTTCTTTTCTAGTCTCCATGGCTCAGTATCTAGCCAAACAACTGTGTGATAACTAATGGCTTCATATGAGCACTATCCTTACATACGTCAGATTTCTTGCATGAACACTCATACTGTCAAAATTAATGCTGAAATTTCACAACTTCTGCCAGGGTATGTAAACTTATGAGCACAAATATATGTGGTATATATTGGGCCACTTGTGTAAACACTGCTCTTAGAACAACGTTTTAGAGATTAAGCTAAATGCAGTGGTTGACATATGTCCAGAGAGCTCCACGACCATAGCTAAATGCTCTGAAACAGCTATAACACCTAGGCTATGTGAACACTGTTTGCATTGATAAGTTGCCATAGGGAACATTTTACAGATTATATTAATGCCAGACATGATCTCTAGACCTCTGTTTTAGCTCTTTTCAATTTTTTCCCCCATTTTTCTCCCCTTCCAATTGGTCTTGTCCAATTTCCCACCAACCCTGCCTTGTTGGCTGCTCCAAAACTCACTGGACACTTGCGGGATGGTGAAGGGTGCTAACATGGTTCACCCAACCACATGTCACCGAGCCGGCCGATTCTTTTCATACTTCTCATCCAACATGGAAGCCTTTATTCAGATGTGTGGGATGATAAAACTCACCAACTATACTTCCACGATTTAATTTACAGACGCCGATCTGCACACAACGAGTCGAGTCGCTGGAGGGCGGTTGATAATCCCACTTATCTATCCCAAAACCTGGGCAGCCCTATACCAATTTGCACTGCATCATGCTTGAGGTTCCAGGGAAAGTCAGAGAAGTCAGGCTTGAACCACTGACTTTCATGACCTAGCATGTCCTGCTAGGCAGCGACTTGCCACACAGACACCTCCTTCTTATATCTTATTATTTACTGATATAGAGGATGTTTCTTTTCGCACATATTTGTATTACTACTGCATTTTTGGAACCGGAGAACAAGATTGTCACTGTGCAAGCAAAAACATCAGTGGTTTTCTGTACAAATAAACTTGAAACTTGAAACATGGTGAATGGAAATTGGTTACAGCAAAATATGACAGTTTTACCTTTCTAACTTATGTGTTATTGTAGATTCATGTTAACCATTCAGTGATCTAGCTAGAATACTCTACCACTAATGATGGAAACATTCCCCCATAATATATCCTAATCACATGAACCTCTCAATTTAATATATAATATTACCTTTTCTTATGAAAAACGGCATTCAACATAGTTTACATTACCTTATGGTAAATTTCACATAATCATCACAATCCATGTGTATGGTAATGTACAAACATCCAACACGTGACTCCCAGCATGCTCTGAAATCTACAGTAGCTGCAGCAGTGCAGATTTGACTGCACATTTTTTTTGTCACAGCATATACGGATTGACGCACCCAGTGTGTCCTCGTCCTTACACAATAAGTATTATATTGCCTGCTAAATAAACGTAATTAGCTGAAAACTACAGAATTCAGAAATAACGTGTGCAAAAGTGGCCCACACTCACTTATTGGGGTCCCATGCTCCCTATATAGTGCATGACTTTTGATTAGAACTTTTTATTCCCTGGTTAACTCTGGTTCACATGTAGTTCATTCTGTAGAGAATATGGTACCTTTTGGTATAAAAGAAGTTTTTAAAGCTGCACTAACTAACGTTCCATTCATTTCTACTGTTGGCCCAAATTTTATGTATAATTTATTTTCATATATCTTTTATATAACTGTTTTTACTGAAAACAGGAATAATACAGGGATCATACAACCAATTTCTGAAAATTATTAACTTGTCCAAAATATACATTTGTTCCTAGATAGATATTGTGAAATATTGATTTTGCTATTCTATTATTGTCTATATTTTGTATTATCTAAGTTGACATTTTCAATCCCTCCCTCGAATATTCTAGTTCCTAATGTTTACTACCGGTAATCTTAAAACACAGATCTTGTATTTTGTTTTAGTTTTCAAAAAAGTTACATAGTACATGTTTACCATTTTACCATTATTTAACTGGTATGTTTATTAAGAACAAATTATTATTGACAAGGGGAAGGTTACAGGATGGAGGGGGAGCAAATAGAGTTAACTGTGTTACTCAAGAACAGAACAAAAGAGCTATCATCAGGGTGGTTGGGGGATTTTGGGCACTACTCAGCTGCACTAACCACTCATCCACCACCATGACTGACGTAGTGAACAGCTTTAAGGCTTAATATGTTCCAAGGATGTGTAATGATGGTAAACAAGTTTATCCTTTGTAGAAAACCAATCTCTTCACAAATGACACTCTATTCCCAATATAGTGCACTACATCTGACCACAGCCCCATTATTCAGGTCAAACATCAGACATTACTACTGGGAATAGGGTGTTATTTGGGATTAAAACAAAGATAGGTAGAGCAGAGGCTCCTCTAGAGAGGAAGTGAGGAATGATAAAATGAGACAATAACAAAGGGATGCACTGGGCTTTTTGAAGCTCTTATTAAATGTTGTGTACTACGCACGATGTGATGATTAACAAGTTGATGGATCGAACAATGGGACATTGCCTCCATCCCAAGGGCTGCCCAACTCTCCTGCCATTAACGTAAAAACACACTTCTCTGGATGCTGCTCACTGCTCAGAGGAAAAGAGTACAGCTCACTACAATAGCCAGCCTGCTATTCACAGAGGTTCTTAATTGGCAGCGAGTGTAAGCTTTCTTCGGCACTGCATAATCATACAGCCAGAAGCTGTAGTATGGGCGTCGGAGCGACACTTGGATTATACGGTTCGTGGACTGAAGGCCTTATGAGGAAAGGGCCCTATAGGGTGCCATTGAAATGTGGCAAAGAGGTGACACAATGGTGACACTCACGGCGAAGAATAAAATCCATACCAATGCTCCTGGCTAATTCACTTAGTTGAATAGAGGTTATGGTGTTCATGTGTTATCAGCAAGGTGCCAATAGCTTGTTTAGTCACAGAAACCAATCTCATTAAAGTGACCAGACTTGTTAACCAGATGCAGTTGCCAATGAAATGCCCGCCTAAAGAAATAACATGCAAAATCCAAAATAGTTTTTCCAGATGAAAATATATGCTTTGTCTCTCCAACTGTTAGAATAAAAAGCAATTAAATGTAGGATTTAAATTTAGAGATTTGCCCTTAGGACACTCATGCTTTGTCTTAGCAGGTTGCTTATGGTCCTTATTCAGTTGGAAGGTGAGACTTTGCCAGAGTTTGAGGTCCTGTACTTTGTTCCATTCAGCATTTACCTAAATCCAGAATAGTCTCCTATTCCCTGCCACTGAATAGAAATTCCCCACAGCGTGATGATGCCACCACCATGCTTCACCATAGGGATGGTATTAGCCAGGTGATGAGTGGTGCCTGATTCGCCCCCGATGCTTGGCATTCAGGCCAAAGAGTTCAATCTTGGTTTCCTCAGACCAGAAAATCTTATTTGTCATTGTTTTAAAGTATTTTAGGTGCCTTTTTTCACCCATTGGACCCCTCCCAATTATTCATGTCCAATTTCCCTTTTACATTGTCCTAAAAATCCACATCAAGTGGAGGTTAGTCAAAGATCAATCAAATGCTTCCTCCAAGTTTGCATCGCCAAGCTGGTAATATTAAAATCACACTGCTCACTCACCACAGAATCATTTAGTTGATACACGTGTGGTGAGTATACACCTTCAATAACTACACAACCATGATTGATTTCACAGGCACCTAACCTACAAGTAGTGGCTAGAGTTTGAGTAACAAGATACTCCTGAACTCTAAACCTGAACATCACTCGCTAAAATACGTTACGCTAATACTGTATGTGCAAAGCACATTTTTTAACCAGAGCAACACAGTTGGGGGCCACTTTTATCTTCTCCTAGGCTACACTTCTTCAGTTCTAATGTGGCCTCAGCCGCAAAATATGCCATGTCAGAGGCCAGGACTATTAGTACTTCCCATGTCCCAACTTGCATTAACAGAAGATATTACAGGGAAATAAATTATTAACCAGAACAAGCTGGCAACAAATATAATACACAAAAGGTGATGGTTGTATGGCAATAATAACCACAGCAAGCTAAGCACTCACACAACCCAAAGCAATGTATTGCACACAGTCCAGAGTCACTAGCCAACACAGAACTGCATCAGTCAGAGACAGCCAGACATCTCTATAGAATGTTCCCTGTGTTCGGGCCTTGTTTTGATTAAAACAAAAAACTGTTAAAATCCAATTGTAGAATGGAACACCACAAGGGGGGGCTCTATTTCGGTCAGTACATTTTTTTCTGCTGTAAAGAGGAATGTGTATAGCCTGGTAAGCGAGACCCACATCAAGATGTTGGGTCTGGGAACTCACCATTGGCAGAGCTCAATACGAGGGGCGGGATAAACGGTTGTGTTTCAAATTACCTATGCACGCAATAGGATAGCGCTACAACCAACCAGAGCAACGAAGTGTCCGGTCGGCAAAACTTCCGAACACATCTTCCTTTGTAAGAATGACTTCAGTGCCGTTCTTTGTTATTTTCTCAAAGAAAAGATTAACTCCAAGTCTACCGGAGTTGCGGCCAAAGCCGATTCGAAAGGCCGCTGTTCGCCAGCAGCAGCAATTATTTCTTTGTTTTCCCGTAATTACGTTAAGCCCGCCCACCGACTCTATACACGTTGTGATTGGCCTGACCAGAATTTGGTTTTTCCAGCTCGCAAGTCAATGGAGAGTTCCTAGACTGACCCTAGCTGCAAATTAGGGTGCATCTGGTGCATCTGGTGCATCTGGATTTCTAGGCTAGAATGTGTAACAAAAATTGCAAAAAGCAGTGGGACTTGTGTTTAAAGCAGTCTGTCTGGTCTCTGATATGTACATAAAAGGGGGAACACAGGGGTTCAGATTAATTAACCTAAAACAACATAGTTAAAAGGTTGCTGCAAGCAGTTGACAGTTGAAGCTAATAACTTTTGACCCCGTTTAGATTGCACCAGCATTTCCTAAACTTGAATCATGACACTAAGTTGGGGTCATCTGATTTAAAAATGGGGTCATGAGAGACACTGGCAAAAGTAAATCATGCTTGATATATAGGAACCCTGGCAAGTAACCCCTGGTAGTATTGAAACATTAAAGACAATTTCAGTTTTTTTATCAACAATTCTGGTTCCTTTAAAGGCTATTAGAACATAGTGTCAGTGTACAAGACCTGGTAATAAATCCAAACTTGTTCTGACATTAAAGGATTGTGAAAAACATATTATAGCAAAAATGGCATTGTGGGCCAAAAAATTTTAATAAAACCTAAATTAAATGCTATTGGCCAATACTCATCACATAATCTAAGGATTTTCTTTCTCAGTCCTCAGAAATTGACCTACCAAATAAAAATCCTTCTGTACATTTCACCTCCTACTAAAACAATGACTCCATATTCAGAGACTGTTAGCGTTTTATATTAGTTATGTTTAAATTATGTTTAATCTTCAGAAAAACAGTGTAGTTGATAAAGATGCAACTTAACTGAGATGTAGCTATGAACCTAAATAATGTAGCCTAGGGTAGTTTAGAGGTTTGGGCAGCTGCCGTTTGTGTACATAATGAAGTTGCAGCATGGGTTTGACTCTGAGCACATGAACAGCATGCTCAAATAAGCACATTTTCTTCTCTCTAACCGAATGTCAGTCCTTTTGCCAATAAAAGCATACTTTCCAATAAATTATTTGGTACCAAAGTCAACACTTTGATGACAATGATTATGTATGTATTATATATGACCAGAAGTATGTGGGCAACTCTACTAATTGTGGAGGAACTTTAATGGTATTTCAGGGTTTGAGCTATGCCCCTTAATGCTACAAGATACAAAGACACTTAAGAACTTTGTGGCAACAGAATGGAGAAGGCCCTTTCCTGTTCTAGCATGAATGTGCCCCTGTGCACAAAGCGGGGTAAATTAAAACGTGGTTCAATATGTTTGGTGTGTAGGAATTTGAGTGGCCTGCAAAGAGCCCTGACCTCAACCCCACTGAACACCTTTGAGATGAATTTGAAAGATGACTGCAAGCCGGAACTTCTCATCCAACATCTCACATATGCCCTTTTGGCTGAAGGGGCACAAATTCCCACAGACACACTCCAAAATCTTGTAAAAAACTTGTGGAAAGCCTTCCCAGAATAAAGGCTGCTGTTAGCTGAAAAGGGGGGATAGTCTTTCTCTACATGGGTGTGGATCTGGGTCCACATACTTTTGATCATATTGTTTATATATATTACAATGACTTATAGGGCCCTAATTTAACGATCTAAGTGCATGGCATTAAGCGCATGGCGCAAGTACGCTTTGGGCGTTTCCAAATCCACTTTTGCTAGTTTGACAGCAAAAAAAAGGGTCCATGCGCCGGGCGTACTAAGTGTCTTCATTAATTCATGGGTGTGTTTTGGGCGTAACATGCAATAAACCAATCAGAGATTAATCTCCCATTCCCTTCATGAGCCAGGCTCGTTTGTACCTTTCGTGCATTGCTATTATGACAGCGGATTTGCACCATAATATTTTTATTTGTAATCTTTTGCATGATTGTGTGCTGCTGCACTTCCCTGTGTATGTGCAACAAGCATAGTGTGCATGCGCTGTGTATAAGTCTAGGAGGCGTAGTGCTATCTTCCGATGCCTCCAGATATTAAAAATTATCCTGAACACACCTTCCTCTTAGACCAGCATGCCCATGGGCGCAAATATGGGCGCAGGTGCATTTGCTATTTAAACAATGCGGGCGCCTGATGGGAAATTGGCAACTGCGTCTGTCTTAAACTAGCAAAGACACTTGCGTTCTGACTTTGTGCTGCGTTGCGCCGGGTGCAAGATAGGGCATATAGTCTTTCAAAATAATAGCATTTTCTGGTTTCAATTATGTGAATTATTTCAATTATTGCTACAATGTGAAGCAAGGTCTACATTAATGGAATTATTTAATTCCAATTATTTTTTTATTAGATCTGGTCCACTAACCTTGTCATGATTTTAAGTTTCCATTAAGGACAGAGTCCCAGGGATTTTTAAATCATATTTGAAAATGTATGAAAATAAAAATTACAAAACAATAACCTGTATCAATAAACATAATGTGTCAGAATGATCAGTTTCCCCCTTCCATTTTTAGTAAAGTACCAAAGTATCTGAATGTTTCACCAAAGCAAGGGAGTGCTCCATCCATTGGTTTCCATTTGTTTCCCATTCCATCAATATTTCACTATTTTCTAACCTGGCAATACATGGGCCTTCCAGCTATCAGTGGATGTTTCCAGACCAACGATGGTCACTGTATACCAACAGTAGTAATACATTGACATTATTCCCAAATTACACTTTTTCAATAACTACTGTAACTCTGCCTGCCTCTATCTTTCTCTCCAATATCCAAAGCATAGTCAAATGAGTTATTCACACCAGGGACACTCAAGTCTTTGTTAATTGTAAAGAGGGTTATGATGACAAAATACAATGCATTGCTTGCTTTGCAAGCAGACACAGACATGTTGTTGAAAACATCCATTCATTTAATCATCAGTTTATATAGACCATGACCGGGAAGAGAACTTCCATTCAGTCCAGCTGCTATTTAGGTTTTCGGGTTTTGCGTCATTGAGGAAGACATCCATTTCATTACGGACAATGTGTCACTTGTTAAATTTTTCTTTAGTAATTGCGTACGGTAGGAAGGGTCCAGGGGGTATTTGAGGAATGATGAAACCTGAAACACCCCCCTAACAGGATAATGTGGATCTGACTTGTGGGTATCTAATATTTTGTTCATCCTCATAATTGTCATAATAAAGCACATTTTTAATTTATCCAAATTTAAGACTATACATTGGCAAGAAAAATAATGTAAACACTGGATTTCTGCAATAAATCTGGTCTGATGCTCAACTAAGTCACAAAAATAGACTTAGTTGATAACACATTTGCTTAAACTAAGACACACAATTATACCTTTTAATGCCTGTATTGAACTCTGCATGTTACCTTTACAGTGCAGGGTGGAAACAGTATGTTAACCCTTGGATTTAATAACTTGTTAATCCTCTTTTGGCAGCAAAAATTTCAAACAAAGGTTTCCTGCAGATCAGAACTGCACAATGGTCAGTAGGTATTTCTGAACATTCCCGTTTACAAAAACTCAGCAGTATTATTGGCATGTCTGGTGTGAATAGCTCTCCTGAGATCATGCCACAGTATCTCAATTGGGTTGAGGTCAGGACTCTGACAGGCCATTCCAGAAGGTGTATTTTCTTCAGTTGAAGCCATTCTGTTGTTGATTTACTTCTGTGCTTTGGGTGACTCTCCTGTTGCATCACCCAACTTTTATTGAGCTTCAATTGAAGGACAGATGGCCTTACATTCTACTGCAAAATGTCTTCATAAACTTGGGAATTCATTTTTCCATTGATGATAGCATGTTTCCAGTCCCTGAGGCAGTAAAGCATCCCCAAACTGTGATGCTCCCTTTACCATATATTACAGTTGTGAGGAGGTTTTGATATTGATGTGTTGTGCCATTTTTTCTACACACAGTGTTGTGTTCCTTCCAAACAACTACACTTTGGTTTCATTTGCCCACATAACACTTTGCATGTAGTGCTGTAAAACATCCATGTGCTGTTTTGTGATCTTCAGAAGTCTTTAGATGAAACTCTTGGATTTTTCTTGAGCATTCTGTTCTGTGCTCTTGCAGTTATCTTTGCAGGATGGCCACTCTTAATGAGAATAACAACAGCTCTGAACTGCACTGATAAACTTCAAGGCTTTTTTAAGTATTGTTGTATACCTTTCTAAGTTTATGCAAGTCAACAATTTTGAGATTTTCTTTTGTTTGAGGCATGGTTCACATCAGGCAATGCTTCTTTTGAATAGCAAACTCAAAATATGTGTTTTTTTTGTAGGGCAGAGCAGTTCTTATCGTCCAATCTCATCTCATTCTTTGGACCCCAGGTTAGCTAACTCTTGACTCCTATTAGCTTTTGGACATGTAACACTTGTGCAGGGCAGGGAATAACTAGAGACAAATGCGAAGGTCGATTAAAGTAAACTGATGATTTAATACGAAAATACTTGAAAACAAAATGGACTACAATGAGTCAAACAGTAGATATTTAGCACAAGACCTATACACACATTGCGTAAGACAATAAATGACAATTAACCAAATAAACACAGGGAATTAAATAGACACTACTGGGATGACTGACTACATGCTTTCTCCGTTTGACAGTGAAACTCTAAGATCTGTAGGTGGTTGAGAATGACGTAATGAGATGTCTTGGAAAACAAAAACCTGACATATAACATGGAACAGGGGCTATGATGAGCCTAATCTCACCAACCCTGATTATTTCAGGAGGGGGCACCATTACAGGAGAGCTCATTAGCCAAGTTCACTTAATTATTCCACCCTGCACTGTGAAATTTTAAATGATGTACTCAATATAGGCAAAAATAATCAGGTAACTCCAAAAGAATCACATACTTTTTAGTAACACTGTAATTAAAAATCCTACATGAATGTACCTAACCCCTAGCTCCTAATTGTAACTTTTAGTATACCTAATCTTATTTTACTAATTGCATCAGGATAGTAAACGATCAATGCACACACATAAGTTTAAAAAACAAAACAGCTGAATATTAGATTAATTGTTTTCTATTACACCTTAAATGAAGTAGACATTCAGGATGTAAAAAAGCAGTCCTATCCAAATCCTTAAATAAGTATCTTAACTCAAGTTTAGTCTATTACAGAGAAATTAGGGATGTCAAATGGGGGTTGATAAATGGAAGAGCTTTTGACCTAATTATCTGCAGCAGCCCAGTAATAGTTTAGCAACCAAGCATACATTCCAAATGGCACTCTATTCCCTTGTGCACTTATTTTAACCAGATGTATTTGCAACCTGGTCAAAAGAAATGTGAATAGGGAATTGGGTGCCATTTTTGGATGCAGTCTTTCTCACTGGTTCAGGAAAGAGGACATACAATGTAGGTTTGCATCCTTAGTCCCAAGATTACCAACATGCTACACTGGCAAAGTGGCCACATATTGAAGGCTATACTTTAGGCATTGATATTTGGAAGGCTACCATTTCCAGGCGAGGTATTGCATGCAAACCTCTCAAATGTGTATTTGGTTAGAAATGTATTGCTAAAAATAGTAATGTGCTTAAACCCAAGTACAATCATAGACTGCTTATGACGTAATTTAGCTGAAGGCTGTACAGGTCCATGTGTATGAATTATCGAAAATAATACATTTTAATCACAATCAAGTTGCATGTCATATAGAGGCTAAATAACAGTCGTAATTGGAGGATGATCAGAGGTTCGGCCTGTAAGGCTTAGGCTAATACGCGAGCATGCATTGTTCTCTAATGTGGGAAAACGTCTCAGGCTATTTTAAGTTTCAAACTTGGAAATACGATAGGGAGAAATCTATCGTTTTACAGTCAAATGATTTACAAAGGCATGCTGGCGCGCGGTCGTGCTTTACAGCCTCGAGCGCATGTTTTTATCGTTTTGGCACAGAAACGGAAAAACAAGTTTACAGTACACAGGGCAATAAAAAAGCTTCGATGTTCATATTCGGGTGAGGACTTAATGAAACTCTAGCAGGTATCAGAACAGTGCCAGTTAGATAAAAACAGTAGACACAGCTATGTATAATCAAGTAAAACATTACGCAACAGAAATTGGTGGTAACAGCTTATGTTTATACCTCGTTTTTTGGGATGTGTTAAAATGCGTGCGATGGTTAGGCTAAAATAACTTCAGCTGAATTTGCTGTAACATTTCCAGTATTTTACAAGACAACTGACACATTAGCCTCAAATTAACACAACAGAACGTTGCATACATGAAAGTGTGTAGGTGGATTACAAGACCACTGTGAACTCTTGGGAAATCAAATAGCTCAATTATATATAGACTTTTGAAATGAAAGACCTAGGATAATAATTGCACTACTAAAACAACTCATCATTACAACAATAATAATATTATTCATAATAATAAAAACATTAGGGTCTAATTATAACTACAATAAACTTTATAGCCCAATTTTAGTAAATGACTTAATTAAGCAAAACCACAAAGCAATGCAGGAAATGTTTTATGAATTTTGAATATTTTGAGTATGTGCAAAATTATGTATTCAACTTAATTTCCCAAAATACTCATAGGCTAATATGTTTAGATTAAAAATACATTATATGAATTGGTACTATGAGTTCACCTAATGGCAACCCTTAAAATACCAGAAATCTCGAACACTGATTAATGTCGCCGCTCCTGGTTTTCACTAAAAAACAAATAGGACTACAGTGCCAAATAACGTTTCTTCCGTTGTCACTTTGGGGAAACCCTTTAAAAAATGTTGTGTTCCGGGTAGCCCATTTAGTCTCAGCCAACACCCGTTGGTTCCAGGCTGAACTTTTGGTTCCAGGTAGAACCAAATTATTGTAATGTCTTCACATAAGGTTAGAAATGGAACCCAGAGGGGTTCTCTCTGGAACCAAAATGTGTTCTACCTAAAATGTACATGGTCTTCCTACACGGACAGCCAAATAACCCATTTGGAACCTATTTCAAGTATTCGCAGACAGTAACCTGGATAACTTGTCAGTTTATCCACCACATATCTTATAGTATTTGACGTTATGTTATTGTTATGGCATCAGACTGACATGAAATATCGTAGCCGAAATAAATGCCTCTGACTCGGCTGTCTTACCGGAGCAGTTCCAGCCGGTAGGTGTCTGACAGTCGCTCAGTGAAGACGGGAAAGCGCAAAGTTGCTCTACAGGTAAAGTGGCGAGAAACGAAACGACGGTGATCCAGACTCGATCTCCCACTGCCAGACTCCACTGATGCGGTCGTCGGGGCTCCTGTAGTGCCGCGGCCCCCACCGACAGACCCATCTCAGTTCAGCTGCGTCCCTATAAAAGACGAACGATATTGGCAAACGAGGCAGACACGCACCAACAACTCTGGTCCAGACGTTGGCTGTTTCTCCGGTGCGCTCAGTGACCAATAAAGGGACATTTTCCGTATAAGAATGCGTGCCCCATTAAGTGTTGTAGTTTAACCAACGGATTCCGCCCGATCCGAGGTGGTGCAGCAAAAATGTGATGTGGATTCGATTGGGTGCTCAGGTTGAGGGGGCGATCGAGGGTGTGGGATGGTGTCGGAGGGAAAGTTAGATAAACCACCGGACAGAATGTAGAGGAATGATTCTCAGCAATGAGAATAGAAAAAAGGAAAAAGAAAAATGAAATAAGGTTTTATATTCCACGATTTAGCGACGTCCTAGTAATATCCAAAAATGTCACAGTCTTCGGTGACAAGCGATCCACTCGCAGTTGTGTTCAGACGCGCTGTAAACCCCATCAGTTGCGCTCTCCTCATCTCTCTGGATTCTGCTTTGCGCGCACCAACAGCAGGTTAGTCTGGTTGTGATCACGTGGTATCGGATGCGAAGGGAGGCAGGGGGTCTCGGTAATTATAGATCGCTGATTGGAGGAAGAAGGAATTATACTGGATGGAGACGGAGAGAGAGACGGGCTTTGTGGCTTCCGACCGACGAAGCGGTCAGTGTCTGCTCGCGGCATGAGCTTGGAACGAGCTGGTCTCAGCTCTAGTCACAGCTGAACCGTGCAGGATGAGTGGGAAGAGATGCACTCGCTCTGTAATTGGCCACTAGCATTTTTAAAAGGCTGAAGAAATCGATTCGTCCAGCTGGGGCTTAGATAATTGCTCTGCTTTGAAATAATGCCGACTCCGTCACTGAGTTTCCTGCCCCACATAATGCCAAAAGACTTAAATATTATATCTCAACCAGCCTATTACTGTTGCTGTAGCGCTGTAGCTACCCAGTGTGATACGAGTGCATAGCGTTGTGTCCAAAAGCGTATGTTTACCCCTCAGGAAGAAAAGGAGATGAATTACAGCAGTTTTTAAGAACGGATATTTTAAATCATATATTGAACTCGGAAACCCGGAAAACATTTAACTTGAATTTCCTTCTGTAGGCTAGTCATATGCCAACTATTTATTGGATGGTTGTTAATAACGGATATTAACTCCATACACGTCGTCTAAATAATCTATAACCCAGTGAGCACAATAATTTGAAAGACGTCTTTTCAACTTCTATTCAATATCTTTTCAACGACAAATACGTTTTTTTACGTCTTTTAAATACTATGTGTAGGGAATCGACGTAGCAAAGACCTTTTTGACAGTATAGGACTCACTAATAATGCGCACATTTTATAAAATAATTAAGACAGGATAGTAAAAAAAACTGAAATAAAAACACGAAAGAAAACAACTGAAAACCCAGTAATTACAAATTAAACATACATTTTCTTTTCCAGGATCTACAGACAAACTGTCTCGTGGCTGCAAAACAAACAAAACAATGTCTAATGTTAGTTTTATTGTAGCCTAGGTGAAAAAAATGTTAGTTTGTGTATAGAAATCCCAAACAAACAAAAGAATACCAGCATAAATTAATAAAATCACCACCCACACCGAATATGCCACACTTCCGGGTAAATGAGACATCCTTGTGTATGTTTTTTGTCTTTTGTCGTAGTTGCTTCTTTATGTATACTTGGTTACTGTAGGGGAGACCAAAGACAATTGTAACATGGGGAAATTTTGATGAAATGGTGTTTTCTATAAAATCAGCCAAACTGGGGAAGTTTCAATTACATGGAATTCTTTGGAAAGAATACATTGTGACAAGCTTACTGAAACAAAGATATTAGATTGTACTTACAGATGTTATTACCATAATGGTGATATTCATTTGAGGAGTAAGTATTATTAGATTTTTGTTTGAAACGACTTGTTTTCTTTCAGGCCAGGCTCCTGGCACAGCTGGACAAGGCAGTCAACAAGGGTGGCAAGACTCGTAGGGGCCCAAAATTGTGCACAGCCAAGCTTTAAAAACTCAATGCCTACTGTATGGATCATTGCCGGCGCACTGCAAGAAACCAAAAGCACACCTCTCTCTTTCTCGCATGTCAACCTTCCAACTCTACAGCTCCTCATTGTAATGGGGGATGGGCAATGAGTCAAACGCAGGCAGATTGAAAGATAAAAGTGAGGCGCATTAGCGCACATTCCCTCATGAGCCGCACTCTTCACTGTACCTAACTTGTGGTAGTTGGGGCACTGGGATAACTGTTAGCTACTTGGCATGCAACATTGCAATTTAAGACCATAGCTAAATCAATAATCACAGTCTCAGTCAATGCACAAATCTCACCTAGGGTGGCATAATCGCCAGAGCCAACCATATTTATGTTAGTTAATTGGAATTATTTTGTTCCAAGTTGATAACAGAACAACATATTAGGCTATAACTAAAATGGCAAATGTCAACTCAACTAAATAGAAATTGGTAATAGCTTCATTGAAGTGATGGCGTGTTGATTTAAAGGAATTCAGTGAGACTTTGATGTTAGGTTAAGCCTTACCCAAACCCTAACCTTTACCACTCAGAATCCTTGCTGTTAATTAGATCTAAACCTTACCCAAACATTTACCCTAACCTTAACCACTCAGAAACCTTGCGGTTAACTCGTTCTAAGCCTTACCCAAACCCCTTAACCTAAACTTAACCACTCAGAAACCTTGCTGTTAACTCGATCTAAGCCTTACCCAAACCCTTAACCTAAACTTAACCACTCAGAAACCTAGCTGTTAACTCCATGTAACATGAATTATGTTGTATGAATAGTAAACAAAATACATGCAAAGTGTCTGCCTGGATTTGAACTCGCAATCTCTGGGATGTGAGTTGCATGTTTATATGCCCATCCACCATCCCCATCCTGCTAACCAGCAAAATCTACGCTATTTGCACTCTGCTACGTCATCATGCAATGTGTGAAGCTGCCACAGATTTAGAAGTTAAGGGTTAATGTGATCACGTTTCAGCACAGCAATACTATAGTGAAAATAATATAAATAAGTTATTAAACATGATTATTGTAGGTGACCGTAGTCTAACAGACTTTTATTTTGAAATCACAGAGAACAGGTATAGCTGCAAAAAGGGCAAAATCTTTACAGGGCAATCCTTGTTTAGATGAGAGCTATATTTTTCGCTCCCCTGCATAAACCATACACAACATGTACTAGACAGCATGTAAACTCTAATTTGTCTCTATGTTTTACTTGAAGCTTATGCATATTTTTTTTTCCGACCACTTTTGAATGTATACCCTCGTGGTGAAGTCTTTTGGAAATTACCTGCAAGAAGCTAATATACGGTTAAGTAGACTGCTAGCTTTGCAATTTGTATTTTGTATAAACCCATGCACCTTATTTGTAATTTACTTATGTGCTCTTATTTGTGTCATATTTTAGTTTCACGGTGCTGGAAGAGCGGCAATAAACATTATTGCACCCGTTTTTTGAGACTCCACTTCATTTCGGTTCCAAGGGCTGCTACAGTGAAACTCGACACTACGCTTGAGTAATCTACAACACTCTGCCAGGATCAGCTAGCAAGACGTCGTAATGTCCGTGGTTTACAGATAAGTCCGCAATCAGAGACTAACAGAGTACAGGTTGCATAGCTATTCAGCAACGGTTAACATTGGACATTTGAGACCTTGAACATGGTTTATTGTATTGCGTGTTTACAAATTGATTGAGTGATTTCATGTAAATCTTGTGAATTTAAAGGTAAAAATAGATATTTTCATATAAGGTGAATGTATTTTACACTGTTTATTGTGTTAACCTGATATAATTTAAAAGGAGTGTATTGTCGGATTGTAGATCACCAGCGATACTGTCTGATATTAAGATTGTTGTTCTTTGCTTATCTTAGTGTATCTTGAGGGGTAAATGTCTGAAATGAGTGGTTATATAGTTCAAGGTTTGGTTAAAGTCACTTAACAGATTTGAGTACATATGCACCACAAGGCTTGTAATTTAAACACACACACACACAGATAAACAAGATGTCCGAACCCCCTGGAGAAGCAGACAAGACACTGCAGGTCAGGTCTAGCTCTCGTGAGCGAAATCTAACAGAAAAGGACCAAGAGCATGAACAAGAAGCAAAAAAAATGAGAAAGCATTCAACAAAGCTTATGAAGGGTGGCGACAGACAGCAAGGGAAATTAGAACACAGCTAAAGTCTCGCTGCTCAGAGGAAGAGCTCAAATCATACCAAGTCAACATTGAATCTAAACTCAACACAGTTGTTCTTCATTATCAAGCTATGCAGTGAAACCATAGTACCACTCCAAGCATTGTAAGTCGGATGAATGCATGTGGTTTTATAACAGCAGAGATTTGTGAACTTGCCACCAAACGACTAAAGGACATAAATGAAGTTTTTAACCATCAACTTGAAAAGGAGAGAGTGAGGATGACATTAAATAAGCATGATTACGGGTCAGTCTTTGGAAAAACAAATACTGAAACTGTGTTCTCTGGGCCACCTGACAAATAAGATAAGATCTCTAATACCAACTCTGGGGCGTCTAGCAAACGCGCTGATGCTGAAGCTGAGCTCGCTGCCAGATTAGAACAGGCAAAGGCCATGCAAGAACTACATGCTCAACAGTCAAAGCTTGATGAACTGGAGAGTGAATGGAAAGCCAGGGAGGCTAAAATGAAAT
>JACXGM010010329.1:0-26446 GCA_016801145.1 Umbra pygmaea | reverse complement strand
CCAGTTTAAATCACCTAGTAATAGGAACTCAGAGGACAGGTATGGGGTAAGTAGCTGACATAGGGTATCTAAAGCACAACTGGGGGCTGAAGGGGGTCTGTAACAGGCAGCAATAGTAAAGGACTTATTTTTGGAGAGGTTAACTTTTAAAACTAGTAGTTCAAACTGTTTGGGCAGGGACTTTGATAGAATTACCGAATTACTTCTACCTGTACACCAACAGCTGCACCTCCAGTCACCACTCTTAAAGTTTGCAGATGACACCACCCTCGTTGGATTAATTTCTGTTAAAGACGGGCCTGCGTACAGGTGGGAGATTGACCATCTGGTGTCCTGGTGTAGCCAGAACAACCTAGAGCTCTGGTGTCCTGGTGTAGCCAGAACAACCTGGAGCTCTGGTGTCCTGGTGTAGCCAGAACAACCTGGAGCTCTGGTGTCCTGGTGTAGCCAGAACAACCTGGAGCTCAATGCCCTAAAGACAGTGGAGATGGTACTGGACTTCAGGAGAAGCCCAGCTGCCCTTCCCCCCATTGCCCTGTGTGACTCCCCAGTCAAATTTGTGGAGTCCTTCCGCTTCCTGGGCACCACCATTGCCCGGGACCTCAAGTGGGAGCTGAACATCAGCTCCTTCACAAAAAAGCACAACAGAGGATGTTCTTCCGGTGGCAGCTGAAGCAGTTCAACCTGCCAAAGACTATGATGGTGCACTTCTACACTCCCATCATAGTCCATCCTGACCTCCTATATCACTGTCTGGTACCCTGCAGCCATCGCCAAGATCGGGTAGGCTGCAGTACATAATTTACTCTGCTGAAAGGGTGATTGGCTGCAATCTGCCTCCATTACAAGACTTACATGCCTCCAAATCTCGGAGGAGAGCAGCAAAGATTGTGGCCGATCCCTTTCACCCCAGAAATGGTCTATTCAGAACTCCTCCCTCCAGCAGATGTTTGAGGTCTATCAAGATAAAGACCTCTCACCACAAGAACAGTTTCTTTCCTACACCAGCCTCCTGTATATATATATATAGCATATGAGCATGTAGTGTAGCAATCCTGCATAACCTGCAACTTAAAAGCTTTAAAGTTTACATTCCACTGCTGTTTACATTATTCAGTGCATTACAGTATGTTATACATTACACTGTTCATATACTGTAGATATATATACATATTCTTGTTCATAAACTGAAGATATCCTGTTCCCATTCTGATCATATCCTGCACCTTAAAAGTAAAAAAGTTTACATTTCTGTGATTTATGTACAAAAAAAAGACATGCACCAATCGACCAGATAAAAGTCCTTGTTTGTTAGAACTTACTTGTCAATAAAAGTCACTTCTGATTCTCAAGTGGGCGTTGTGTATCTAGGCAGATACATACATTTTGGGCTCAACCCTTGGCCTCTAAAGTCTTCAGATCTCATGGTGCATGAGTAAACAGGGGTCTGGTTTGCCCACTTCCTATCGCACCCTGAATACGTCTGCTTTTCCCCTTCACCTAACTTCTCTGATGACCTATACAGACTTTTCTGTCATTGTCTAGACAGAATTTTAAATATAAGTCTATTCAATATCATGTCTGATTTAAAGCATAATTATGCAAGGTCTTAAAGTTTAACATTTCTTTAACAATTAGTCTCCCTCTACCTTTCTAAACCACTTCAGTTGTATTGTTGTCAAATGTGTAAATCCTCCCAAATATGTGCAGACTTAAACATTCCACTTTGAAAGATCACTGTCATAAGAATCCATCAGCTTGGCGACACATGCATGAAGGAAGCATCCCGTAACTGTGAGCAGTTTTCACCATGAGTTTTAAAGGGAAATTGGACGTGACAAATTGTGAGTGAAGAACAATTTTAAATCCACTCAACAAAAAACATGTATTTTAGCCTTTCCTTTAACTCGTTGCTGCATCCCTTGTAAACTACAGCTTTTCTACTGCTCTTACTGTCATTTTCATTGGAACTTTGGGTCTATTTGTTTTTAGCATAAGGTCATGTTGAATCTTGAGGCAAAGGGCAAATATAATACCAGTTTGTTTTGTCTGAAACTCACCAATGGCTGCAGTTCTGCCCTGTTCACTTTAGATAAGTAATTTGTTGGTCTCTTTAAGCAAGAAACAACCTTAGTTCTGGTACTTCCTGTATATAGCCAATTGATTGTTTATTTATCATTTGCATTATTTAATTTTTATATACACTGCTCAAAAAATAAAGGGAACACTAAGATAACAGAATAGAATAGAATAGAATTTATTTCAGACAGACAGACAGACAGACTTTCATCAACATCAATTGAGCTGACCACCAACAGTATATTTACAAATCCTATCAGCGGTCTGAAACAGGTGTAGGCTGAAGCTCTCGCTTATATTGCCTACCCTTTTTAACACCTCAAATATTTATACAATAAAAATAAATACAATTTAGTGTTTTACATCAGTCTGTTGTAAACAAACAAAAATAAACAAAATACAAAAACCCATCCAATAACACATCCTAGATCTGAATGAATGAACTAATCGTGTGAAATACTTTCGTCTTGACATAGTTGAATGTGCTGACAACAAAATCACACAAAAATGATTAATGGAAATCCAATTTATCAACACATAGAGGTCTGGATATGGAGTTACACTCAACATCAAAGTGGAAAACCACACTACAGGCTGATCCAACTTTGATGTAATGTCCTTAAAACAAGTCAACTAGGCTCAGTAGTGTGTGTGGCCTCCACGTGCCCGTATGACCTCCCTACAACACCTGGGCATGTTCCTGATGAGGTGGCGGATGGTCTCCTGAGGGATGTCCTTCTAGACCTGGACTAAAGCATCCGTTAACTCCTGGACAGTCTGTGGTGCAATGTGTCATTGGTGAATGGAGCGAGACATGATGTCCCAGATGTGCTCAATCGGATTCAGGTCTGGGGAACGGGCGGGCCAGTCCATAGCATCAATGTCTTCCTCTTGCAGGAACTGCTGACACACTCCAGCCACATGAGGTCTAGCATTGTCTTGCATTAGGTGGAACCCAGGGCCAACCGCACCAGCGTATGGTCTCACAAGGGTTCTGAGGGTCTCATCTCGGTACCTAATGACAGTCAGGCTACCTCTGGTGAGCACATGGAGGGCTGTGAGGCCCCCCAAAGAAGTGCAACCCCACACCATTACTGCCCTACCGCCAAACCGGTCATGGTGGAGGATGTTCCAGGCAGCAGAACATTCTCCACGGCGTCTCCAGACTCTGTCATGTCTGTCACATTTGCTCAGTGTGAACCGGCTTTCATCTGTGGAGAGCACAGGGTGCCAGTGGCGAATTTGCCAACCTTGGTGTTCTCTGGCAAATGCCAAACGTCCTGCACGGTGTTGGGCTGTAAGCACAACCCCCACCTGTGGACGTCGGGCCTTCATACCACCCTCATGGAGTCTGTTTCTGACCGTTTGAGTGGACACTTGCACATTTGTGGCCTGCTGGAGGTCATTTTGCAGGGCTCTGGCAGTGCTTTTCCTGCTCCTCCTTGCACAAAGGCGGAGGTAGCAGTCCTGCTGCTGGATTTTTGCCCTCCTACGGTCTCCTCCACATCTCCTTATGTACTGGCCTGTTTCCTGGTAGCACCTCTGGACACTACGCTGACAGACACAGCAAACCTTCTTGACACAGCTCGCATTGATTTGCCATCTTGGATGAGCTGCACTACCTGAGCCACTTGTGTGGGTTGTAGACTCCGTCTCCGTCTCATGCTACCACTAGAGTGAAAGCACCACCAGCATTCAAAAGTGACCAAAACATCAGCCAGTGGGCATAGGAACTGAGAAGTGGTCTTTCGTCACCACCTGCAGAACCACTCCTTTATATGTGAAATTGATTTTCAATCAGTGTTGCTTCCTGAGTGGACAGTGTGATTTCACAGAAGTGTGATTGACTTGGAGTTACATTGTGTTGTTTAAGTGTTCCCCTTATTTTTCTGAGCAGTGTACATTTCAGCCTGCGTTTTTGGAAAAGCAAGTATGCATTTCAGAATTTCAGTTTATAACTGTTGTAAGCTGAGGATGCTTTTAGTCTGGAGCCCACAGAGCACAACACTGTTATTATTTTCTCTCAGGAGACTGGGAACAATGAGATTATCTTTATGGAACTGGATCTTGCAAGTCTGCAGTGTGTGCGATCTTTTGCTGAGAACTTCTTGAAGACTGAACCTAGACTAGATATTCTAATCAACAATGCGGGTGAGTCATGTACTGTTCTGGAGAGGGATTTTTATTTTCACACAGATATTTTATACAATTGATATTCTTGTTATGCTGCGTGTTATTTTTGTATTTTGAGCAGACTGAAACTAAATTAGTTATGTTTGTTTGTTTGTTTAAAAACATCTATTTACAGTTAATCCGGAAAGTATTCACAGCACTTTTTTCACATTTTGTTATGTTACCCTTATTCCGAAATGAATTAAATTAATTATTTCCCCCAATTCTACAAACAATACCCCATAATGACAAAGTGAAAGAAGTGTGTTTGAAATCTTTATTAATCTTTATTAATTTATTAAAAATAAAAATACAAATGTACATAAGTATTCACAGCCTTTGCCATGACACTCAAAATTGAGCTCAGGTGCATCCTGTTTTCACTGATCATTGTTGATATGTTTCCACAACCTGATTGGATTCCACATGTGGTAAATTCAGTTGATTGGACATGATTTGGAAAGGCATACACCTGTCTATATAAGGTCCCACAGTTAACAGTGCATGTCAGAGCACAAACCAAGCCATGAAATCCAAGGAATTGTCTGTAGAATTCTGAGATTTTAAATATCCATTATACTGTTGATGTGTAACTGTGCACAAGTCTTGTGGCTTCCTGTAGCTTCGCATGGCTTACTGACAACTTATTTTTTTGTTTTCTGTGCTATGGTCTAAAATCATCCTGGTCAAAGGACTGCAGTTGAAAATTTGCTAGATGGCTAACACTGGCATGTTTACAGAAACGTTAATTAATGTGTGTTGTCCTTTAAGAAATAAAATAAGAAAATAAGAAAGATGAGAGGATTGTATCAAGGCACAAATCTGGGGAAGGGTACTAAAAAATATCTGCAGCATTGAAGGTCCCAATGAGCAGAGTAGCCTCCATCTGTAAATGGAAGAAGTTTGGAACCACCAGGACTCTTCCTAGAGTTGGCCACCAGCCAAACTGAGCGATCAGGGGAGAAGGGCCTTAGTCACGGAGGTGACCAACAACCCAATGGTCACTCTGACAGAGCTCCAGCCTTTCTCTGTGGAGAGAGGAGAACCTTCCAGAAGAACAACCATATCTGCAGCACTCCACCAATCAGGCCTGTATGGTAGACTGGCCAGACGGAAGCCACTCCTCAGTAAACGGTACTTGAGAGCCCGCCTGGAGTTTGCCAAAAGGCACTTGAAGGACTCTCAGACCATGAGAAAATAAATTCTATGGTCTGATGAAACAAAGATTGACCTCTATGGCCTGAATGGCAAACGTCATGTCTGGAAGAAACCAAGTACCGCTCATCCCCTGGCCAATACCATCCTAGAGTGAAGCATGGTGGTGGCAGCATCATGCTGTGGGCATGTTTTTCAGTGACAGGAACAAGGGAAAAATCAATGCAGCAATGTACAGATACATCCTTGCTGAAACTAATCCAGAGCGCTCTGGATCTCAGACTGGGGAGACGGTTCATCTTCCAACATGACAACAACCTTAAGCACACAGCAAAGAACAAAGGAGTGGCTACAGGACAACTCTGTGAATGTCCTTGAGTGGCCCAGCCAGAGCCCAGACTTGAACCCAAATGATCATATCTGGAGAGATCTGAAATGGCTGTGCACCGACGCTCCCGCATCATACTCAAAAAGACTTGAGGCTGTTATTGAGGCTTCAACAAAGTGTTGAGCAGAGGCTGTGAATACTTTATAATTTTTTAAAATTTGCTAAGATTTTAAACACTCCTTTTACATTGTCATTATGGGGTATTTTTTGTAGAATGTTGAGGGAAATAATGAATTGAATTCATAGGCGTAGGAACAGGGGGGGACGGGGGGGACATGTCCCCCCCAATATTATAGGTAGGTAATGTGGTCCCCCCAATAATAAGAACAATTTGATAAAGATTTATTAAGTGTCCCCCCAATATCAAACTTGCTCCTAAGCCCTTGATTGAATCCATTTCGTATTAAAGGTGTAACATAAGAAAATGTGGAAAAAGCACTGTGAAACTTTCCGGATGCACTGTACAATATTATCTGCAGTAACAAAGGAGTGAAATTGTCCTTTAAAAACATTGTTTCTCTTTATTCAGGTCTTGTAAATGGTGGTAAAACAAAGGATGGCATGGGAATGATCTTAGGTGTAAATCACCTGGGCCACTTCCTGTTAACCGCATTGTTGTTGGACCGACTGAAAGAATGCAGTCAAAGCCGAGTGGTGAACCTCGCTTCCTCAGGTTATAAAATTGGCCAAATCAATTTCAACTGCCTCATTAATGACAAAGACCTGGACATTGGCGAGACTGACTGGGCTTTGTTCAGGAAGTATTGTCACAGCAAGTTATGTAATGTTCTGTTCACACACGAGCTGGCCAAAAGACTGGAGGGCACAAATGTCACCTGCTACAGTGTGCACCCAGGTCAGTGTTTCAGCATAAAATTCAGGATTGTGTAACTGAATAAACAAATTTCTCCTTAGTAATCACATTATCTTTTCATGTGAAACACAGGAGGAATCAAGACTGAAATTGGCCGGAATTCAGGCTTCTGGTTTAGCTTAATTACGGCACCTGTCATTGCACTGTGCTTTGTGGATGCAGAATCCGGCGCCCAGACCACGGTACACTGTGCGGTCCATGAAGGCATTGAGCCCCTGAGTGGACGCTATTTCACCCGCTGTGCAGAAGAGCAGGTGGGGCCCAAAGCAAGAGATGACGCTGTGGCCAAGAAACTGTGGGAAATCAGTGAGACACTTTGTGGCATGTCTTAATAAAAGATGCAGTTGGTTGTATTTTGCCACTGGTTTTAAGTAGAAAAGTCAAGCCAGACTTATTTCTTAAATTGGCTACCTTGCCAGAAAATGTGCCGTAATGGGTAACTTTCAGGAATGATAGTGATTCTACTTCTAGATTATGTTCATGTAAACAATATACTAAACATCTAGCTCAAAATAGAGAATTCTTTTGTTATTTGCAAACATCCTAAAATGCTTATATTATACTAACATGGATGCTGTTTTTTTTTTTGCACTGCATTAATTAGTGCTGAAGAATTTCTGGATTTGTCAAAGTTGCATTCAAGTCCAGTTTTATATGGAAGCTGGGGAATATTGTAACTTCCATTCCCTGAAATTGGAGGAAAGCTTAACATTATAGAGTAGGAATTTAATATAGTCTTCAATCAAGGGCAGAAGATGTGCCCAGCCACTGAATTTGAGATTTAAAAAAGGAAATATCTCTTTAAGGATATGTCCCAAGCAGAGGTAATAAAGAAAACAAAACAAATAAACACCAAACTGTCTTGTTTTTGCATCATTTACACAACACTTCTTATATGCATGAGCGTCAGTTTGGTTTAAAATGTACTGGGGACAAAGACGTTGTCGGAAGTGCATTTTCAGAAGTCCTGGGTACAGTTTCATAGACCGGGGCGGGGGGTTACTAGCTGTAGTGTCTCATTGACTGAGACATATTGCCTGAGCAGAGGCTGCACAGTTTAGACCAACGGTCTAAATTATGTTTCTAAAAACTTTCAATATACAACTACTATCCGACCGCAACTCGCGGCAGCGAAACACTAACGGCCTACAAGGAAAAGTCCCGACTCTCCCGATTGCCACCCCGCACCGGGTATTTTTCTCCAAAAAAGTGGTGGGGACAAAATGACTCATGATGAAATCTGGTGGGGGTGCGTCCCCACCGTCCCCTTTAATTCCCGCCTATGTTTATATGCTATACAGTCAAACAAATGTCAAAAACAATAAATTACTAGAGGAAGACCTCTATACCAGGCGAGCCAGAGGAAGACCTCTATACCAGGCGAGCCAGAGGAAGACCTCTATACCAGACGACCAAGAGGAAGACCTCTATACCAGACGACCAAGAGGAAGACCTCTATACCAGGCGACCAAGAGGAAGACCTCTATACCAGGCGAGCCAGAGGAAGACCTCTATACCAGGCGACCAAGAGGAAGACCTCTATACCAGGCGACCAAGAGGAAGACCTCTATACCAGGCGACCAAGAGGAAGACCTCTATACCAGGCGACCAAGAGGAAGACCTCTATACCAGGCGACCAAGGGGAAGACCTCTATACCAGGCGACCAAGAGGAAGACCTCTATACCAGGCGAGCCAGAGGAAGACCTCTATACCAGGCGAGCCAGAGGAAGACCTCTATACCAGGCAAGTGAACCATTTTTGTGTTCAGTTTTAGCTTCCTGGCAGGTTTGGATTTAATATCTGTTGTTCATCGGTGCGGTATTAAAGTTCCTGTGTTTGTTGTGTTGGTCAGTGTATCCTGTATTTTTTGTGTATGTGCCACGCGGTAGTGTCTAGTCAGTTTGCTATCATAAAGGTGTTTATTTTGGGATTTAGCCTAAGTGTTCAGTGCTTACTTTAATTTGACTCCACGTAGTCCTTTATAAAGTGTTTTGGTTTATTAAATGTCCTTCCTTTTCACCTTTGCATTTGCCTCTTCCTATTTTATATGCACCTCACATATTACAAAGCAAATGTATGTTCGTCTCAATGTCACAATGTTTTTAAATGATAGAGAAATGCACTTTTCAGCAAGTCAATACCTAATTGTTAATGGCTGACAGATATTGAAATGTCATTGATTATAAAATGACACACCCTCCCCAGGACAAAATAAATACATACTAAGCCCTCCCCCAAGACTAAAATAAATGCGTAACCCTCCCCAATTTCACTCTGTGTTTCCTTATTTTTATTCTGATCCCACTCTTACCATAGTGAGCATATTTTGGATTTCCCCTTAATGCATCTGAATGGGTTGACATGTTGTGAGGCAATATTAAAGATGCACTATGTAACTTCCCATTCATTTGTCCTTTCAAACCCAATTTAAGTAGGTAAACATTTTTTTTATCTTATGTATTTACTGAATACAGGAATAATACAGGGACAATATAACCAATTTTTTATTATTTTGTTCATAATATGCATTTATTTCTAGTTAGTTTTTGTAAAATGTTGATTTTGCTACTACTATTGTCTGTATTTTGTATAATTTAAGTTAATGATTTCAACCCCTGTAGTATTTGAAAATGTTACATATTGCAGGTTTAATACTTAACTGGTTCAAATTGCTTACATAGACTTACTTGATTTCACCAGGCCTAGAGGCTATGGTAGGGAAAACCCAGAGTCATATATAGAGATAGGATGGCTAACTAGGGAATCAAGTGTTCTGAGCTATCCCGTATGCGATTGGTTCCGAGGTGGTCACGTGTTTCGTGGACTCCATGTTGAAGCCCAAGATTCAGCTGATTCCCATTGACATAGTGCAGGGAATAGTGGAAAAATGTAATCAATTATTTAAAAAATGACATAAATCATTGAAAAAATGCCCAACTGTTGCGCGTTTAAGTGCAATGAAAGACCGGGAAGCGGGAAAACAAATTCACAAGTTCCCCCTTGAACCAGAAAGGTGAAAAGTGAGGGAGCTGTATGTGAAATCAATATGTTTTTATAGGCTACACTACGGGAAGGGTTTATCGATGTCTGTTAATAATAATAATAGTCTAACATTACATTGCAGCACTAGTTACAGTTACAATTTTCGCCATTGAGTAAGTTTGACCTGTCCTCGGCGATGAAGGATCTACGAAAGGTTACGTCAGGACTCGGAAGACTGAAGAGAAAGATGTAAACACTGCTCAGAGACTTATTAGGCGACGTGGTCACTCACTACAATTTGCATTTTTAGAGGCCTATTTACGATATAGAAGGTAAATATGCACTGGAATGTTTCAGTAAGGGCCTTTTACATATTGACAAATGTTGATAATAACAACATATATGTGTCTGTTTATAGTGAAAATAAGCGATTTATTTCAAGATAGCATATTCGCCCCATAGGGTTACACTGAAGAGTCATCTGATGTTGGTATACAATATGGCGCCCATGATTTGAGTTGAACAAACTCTATATACGGCTCTAGGAAAACCCACTAGCATCAGACTGACCAATCACAGGACTTTGTGTAGGTGGGTGTGACATGTCCTCCATTCGAATAGATAAGTTTGGTCCATTCACTAACGTTACGTTGTAATCAGGTAGAATAATGTGTCAGCCATCCGGCCCACCACCACTCCCACAAGCAAGGCACTTTGGGGGAATCTAACGGGCATAGGTGAGTTTTTTTTTGTGAACAGTGTGCATGCAGAATGATTCTAAACTGAACTGCTGCTGCATTTTCCTAATAATAATAATAATCAGAGGTGGACAAAGTACTGAGTAAAAGTACTTTTCTGAGTAACTCTGAGTTCACAAGTTTTAGGAAGTCCCTACTTAAGACCAACTTGATCTGGTAAAAGGAGTTCAGATCTTACCGGTGACCATGATTGATATTTCCTTTACTCTATGTAATTGTTTTATAGGTTACTGTTACGATATGAACTCCCTTTACATGCTCAATTTGGTCTTAAATAGGTACTTCCCAAAACTTGTGAACTCAGAGTTACTCAGAAAAGTACTTTTACTCAAGTAAATGTCCACCTCTGATGATAATAATAATAATAATAAACCTTTATTTATATAGCACCTTTCATACAGGGAATGCAGCTCAAGGTGCTTTACATCAAAAAAAGTCAAATAAAATGAAAGACATTTGCATCAATAAACAATAAAAAGCATAGAGCACATTTGCAGGCAAAGAGATAAAAATATGAAATGTAAAGAAACATTAAAAGAAGGAAAGCATATTGACATTTCTTGGTGTTGTGTTACACAGATTTGGAGCATAGTTAAAAAAGGCAGCATCTCCAATTTGTTTGTGAGTTGGGTTTTGTACCCTTAGCAGGTTAGCTGTTGAAGATCTGACGGCCTTCTGGGGAACATGGATTTTTTTGAGAATCAGTAAAATAGGCTGGTCCTGAGCCATTTAGGGTTTTGTAAACAAATCAATCCTGCGTGGAACTGGGAGCCAGTGTAATGACTTTAAAGCTGGAGTAAAAGTTTGCCTTTTTGTTAACAGTCTCGCTGCTAAGTTCTGGATGAGTTGAACCTTGTCTTTTTTGGGAGACGTGTGAGGAGGGTGTTGAGGTAGTCCAATCTAGTTGTAGTAAACGCATAGCATCATTGTAGACCAGCCGCGGTCAGTGGATCTTAATTGGGGAGGACGGGCTCGTATTACGCTCAGAACCGGAGTGAATGGAATGTGTGCAAATCAAAAAAACAATTGGTTTTGTTCGTTGCGCACCATTCCATTCACTCCGGTTCCGAGCGTAATACGAGCCCGTCCTCCCCAATTAAGATCCACCGACCGCGGCTGTTGTAGACGTGTGCAAAGGTATTTAGATTGACTGACTGCTTATGGATGCTGGTGAATGAGTACAATGACATTAATACCCCACCAGATGGCGCTGTTCGGAAGCATCACACAACTAGACGTCTGTTGTTTAGGCGGCCGCCTAGACTGCAAAGTGCTTCGGGACACTCTGCATCATACCCACAGAGCATTATCTCTGTACAAGCAGACACAATGGATGGAGCCAAAGTGATCTTCCAAGCTGGACAGAATAGACTTACAAGCAAGGATGGAACCATTTTCCACATAGAGCAGCATGAGAGACTATACTACCTGAAAATGATAAACAACAATTAACACTGTGTTGATATCTCAGTCAATGACATATGGTTTAGTGATAAAACAAATCTAACTTGTGATATCAAAACATTGCATGAAACTGGGACACAGTAATGTTGATGATGTGCTAAAATGACCAAATTATGATTACAGATAACACTACGGTAGACTAGTGTCTGCACTGAAGGAAAATTTACCAACAACCGAAGTAGGAAACCTGTAACAATGTCCCTGTATCCTGTGTTTTCATGCTTTGAGTTGTCTTGCTTAGTTTAAAGTGTTTTCCCTTATTTAATGAATGCATACGAATTTGGTCTTTATATGTATGGACTCTACTGGGTAATTGGGAATGCGGTTTAGGATTTGACTATGGGTTCCTGTGTAGGTCTTAGGTGTACATGGGTATGGTTGTTGAGTCTGTAATGATCATGGAGGTTTGCATGCCCTTTTGTGTTTTCCTGCTCCCTGGATACCAGCAATCCCCAACATCCTGATCCCCGTGAACACACCCCACAACACAGATTCCCATCCCCGGACACCAGCACTTCCCAACACCCTGAATCCCATGAACGCATCACTTAAGCCCAGATCCCAATCACCTGAATTCAGAAAGCTGTCCCTTGTTTTCTGTCAGTAGAGTCTTTTTTTTTCTTTTCCTGGTGAGGTATTGTTGTGCTATACGACATTAGGGTTAATTCCTGATTGTTCTTGATGATTACCTGACCTGAGTTTGCCTTGACCATGTTTTTTGGACCTTTATTCTGTGCCTGTACCGTGAGAAATCCTGTGTACCATACCTTGCCTGCCACCTGACCCTCCTGTACCTTGTATTGTACTTCTGAGAAATCCTGTGTACTGAACCCTGCCTGCCTGCCTGACCTCTGTTTGTGGATAACCCTTACTTATTATTAAAGATACTTTGTTTACTGCAATCCCTGGCTTTCTGAGTCATATCGTTACAAAACCTGATGCAAAAGCGATCATCCCTCTTGAATTGGTACACACTGACTTAGCGGTTCACATTGAACCAGCTAGTGAAGAGGGGTTTAAGTACTTAATTTTATTTACAGATGATTTCTCAGGGGCAGTGTCTGGTTATTTTCTTAAAACCAAGAGTGACACAACATTAGCAACAAAACAGTTTCTTGCAGTCAGTGCGCCATATGGTAGAGTCAAGTGTATCAGATCAGACAATGGCACTGAATATGCAAGCATTGCCTTTCAGTCCCTTTTAAGGGATAATGTTATAAGGCATGAGACATCATGCCCTTCCTCTCCCCACCAAAATGGTACAGCTGAAAGACAATGGAGGACCCTTTTTGAAATGGGAAGATCAAATAGATGACTACGACACAGAAATCCAAGGATACGAGAGCAGTGAGCTTAGTAGTGAGAACAGGGCTGATCTGCTACAGAGAGAGTAAGACACAGAAAATCAGATCACAGTTGGAAACGAGAACATAAACGCAGAAAAATTTGAAGTCACAAGAAAACATTATGCATTACTAATACCGTAGCCATACAGGAGGAACAACACAGTGCAGACACACAACTTAGTCAAAATCAACACTACCCAAAAAGACAGAGGAGACCCCCAATATACTTAGAAAATGATCTACCAGATTTTGAAGACAAAGATGTAACTCATGTAACTTGTAACTCGTGTGACTATTGTTACAGGGTGGCATGTGGAGTTCCGCAAACCTTTAAAAAAGCCATGATATCACCAGAGGCACCAGGGTGGGAACACGCTATGAAGGAAGAATTTGAGGCCCTCTCCACACGAACACGGGTATTTTCAAAACCACAGTTTTTTCTACACGGTTATGTCGTTCGTCCACACAAAAACACTGTATCAGGTCACTGAAATCAAGCTTTTTTTAAAACTTCGGCTAGGGTGAAGTTTTTTTTAGAAACTCCGGTTACAGTGATGTCATGTGGACGGTGATATATATTTTTTAAATGAAGTAAGAAAAACTCAGTTTACAAAAATAACAGTGTACATGTGGACAAGGCCTGAGTCACTTACAGAAATTGACACGCTTGAACTGAACTCTTTACCTGAAGGTAGAAACACAGTGGGGGAAAATGGGTATATGCTGTTAAGGGGAATGCAGAGGGAGGAAAAATACCGAAAGCTAGATATGTTGCAAAGGGGTACACTCAGAAAGAAGGTATAGATTACCAAAAAACATTTGCTGCCACAGCAAATCTTACATCGATACGGGCATTGATGCAGGTAGCAGTACAAAACAACTCAATTGTACATCAGATGGATGTCAAAGCAGCAAATTACATGCTCCAATAGATATAGAAATCATTTTAGAACAACCAAAGGGTTTTGAAAAGACATCAGACACGGGGGAGAAACTAATATGTAAAATAAATAAAAAATCCCTTTACGGCCTAAAACACTCAGGAAGAAACTGGAACAAACTCCTGAATGATAATTTAGAAAAAGAACAACTGTGAGAAATCTATCTGACCACTTTGTGTATAGAAAACAGACAGACAATGAGACAATTATTGTAGCCATCTGGGTTGATGATCTTATCATTGTAGCTAGCAATAACAACCTGCTAAACCGTTTCATAAACACAATGAAGTCCCAATTTAATACTAAGGATCTAGGACAATAATCATGTGTTGGGCATCCAATTTTCACAGGAGGAAGGGGAAATCAAAATGAATCAGAAAAGGTACATCCTAAAGATGCTTGAAAGGTTTATAATGTCAAATTGTAAACCTAGATCTACTCTATGTGAGTTAAAATTGGAGTACAAAGGTAATGAGGTTGTTGATCAAAAAATATTGTGAGATCGTAAGCAGCCTGATCTATGCTATGACCTCTACCAGACCAGATATTAGCTGGATTGTTAATAAACTGTCTCAAACACTGGCTCAGCCAAAAGCAGAGGACATAGTAGCTGCAAACATGTTTTGAGGACGTAGTAGAATACTGAAAGTTGATTGATAGATCATTTCTGCTTGGAGAGTGAAGGCCACATATTAAAATAATTTTATCAAAGAATACAGTTTTTTTTTAGTATCTTTGAGTTAAACCACAACATTTGTTGTAATATTTTTTCTGATTGCAGAATATGAAATTGCAGCCAGCGTTCATAGCTTGCTTAAAAAAAATATTTTAATGATCAGGTAAATGGAGTTCATATCTTAACAGTGACCTATAAAACAAATAGAAAGAGTAAAGAAAATATCAATCATGGTAACCAGTAAGATATGAACTCCATTTACCTGATCATTTTGTCTGAGTGACATTTTGAAGTAGTGACTTCCCAAAACTTGTGAACTCAACAAGTAACTGAAAAATAATCGTAAAAGTAACTTTACCCAACACTGCATATTAGTATTCATTGTATATATAGGCTGGTTCGATTTTCTCTGGCTTGCCATTCCAGATAAAATTAAATATTTTTTTCTCATATAATTTCAACAGTGTATCACTAGGAGTTGGCAATACCATAAGCAGATATGTGAACTGAGAAATAACCAAAAAGTTAATCAAAGAGATCTTTCCGCAAATAGATAGGATATATATATAATCTTATCTATTTTTGCTAATTTTCTATCAAATTTTTCTGACATAATTTTTTCTTGCACCCAAAGTTAAGAAAGTGTTGATAGGAGAAAGAATGAGGTCGGATCATCATTTAATTGGCATTTATACAGTGCCTTGCGAAAGTATTCGTCCCCCTTGAACTTTTCGACCTTTTGCCACATTTCAGGCTTCAAACATAAAGATATGAAACTGTAATATTTTTGTGAAGATTTAACAACAAGTGGGACACAATCATGAAGTGGAACGAAATTTATTGGATCATTCAGAGATCCTCACTGAACTTCTGGAGAGAGTTTGCTGCACTGAAAGTAAAGGGGCTGAATAATTTTGCTCGCCCAATTCGTCAGTTTTTTATTTGTTAAAAAGTTTGAAATATCCAATAAATTTTGTTCCACTTCATGGATGTGTCCCACTTGTTGTTGCTTCTTCACAAAAAAGTACAGTTTCATATCTTTATGTTTGAAGCCTGAAATGTGGCAAAAGGTCGAAACTTTCGCAAGGCACTGTACATAGGGCCAAGGATCTTGTGCTATGCCCCTGTATAGGGAAAAGTGATAACTAAGTGGCTCGGGAAACATAACATCAAAATTTGGGTATATGTTCAGGAAACTCCCCAGACCTTAAACCCATTGAGAACTTGTGGTTGATCCCTAATAGGCGGGTGGACAAACGAACACCGACAAATTCTGACAAATTACAAGCATTGATCATGCAAGAATGGGCTGCCATCAGTCAGGATGTGGCACCAGGGGCGCTGCTAAGGATTTTGGGCCCCATGAAAAGAATCAAATATGCAAATATTGACTCTTTTCATAAACTTCATGTAAATGTCAATGAAAGCATTTTACACTTATGTAATTATGGTATACTTGTAATTATACTTCAGTATACCATAGTAACTATTGACAAAAAGATCTAAGAACACTAAAGCAGCAAACTTTGTGGATACCAATACTTGTTTCTTTCTCAAAATGTTTGATCAGGACTATACAGCACCAGACTGTAAGAGGGGGATGGGCAATGTGTTAACTGAAGGCTAACCTGCAAACCGGAATAAGGATGTCAAACTATTTGTTCCTCACAATCCATGTTCATCTCTGTAACTGATTGGTGGTATGTGGGGAAGAATTAACTGTTAGCTACTCAGCAGGTAAAATTGTAATGCAAGACCATGGCAAGGCAGGTGCACAGAGGATAGAAAGTAAGAAGAAGCGGTACTGTGTACTTGACCATTTTGCAGACTCACTGTTCAAATATTTAGAATGCTCTTATTACTGGTTGGTTTGCCCAGCTAGCTAGCTTCTCTTAAATGTATGCGGGCTTAACTATCTACTGTAAGTCGCTCTGGATAAGAGCATCTGCTAAATGACTGAAATGTTAATGTTTTGGCTTGAAAATAATTTTGCGATCTGTGTTGTTTTCTAACATAGCTAAAAAATGTATAAGAAAATTAAATAATGTGTAAAAGCAGCTCTAGCTGTATTATCACTGTAAGCAATAGTGATCCTGGGACCCCCTCTACTGGCACGTCCAGGATCTAGCGCTTGGCGTCTTCTGATGCCGCTGCTTCCAACACCCAGCAATTCCTCCCCAACAGGACATAGCTGATAGCTGTTCTGGATTCTTAATCAAGAACTATATATATATATATATATATATATATATATATATATATATATATATATATATAGTGTGGACTTAGGGGAATTGTGGGGTATTGTCCTTGTGTCGTGTGTGTGCCTATGCAGTCTATTCTAATTGAACGCCTATGTTAATTTTTTCCCTAAACCTGTGCGTAGTCCAGGCCTTTGTTTTTATCTGTCATTGAGTTATACATGGTTGTTGTGCTTTTAAGGCCTTGAGTGTATACCTATAGTGCTAGTTGTTATTATTTTAATATTAAACATAGTTATGAAGACAAATGTTCATGGTTATGAAGAAAAATCTTTTCCAAGCTCGCTAAAAGTGATAGTTATAAAGCCTCTTTTAAAATAACCAAATGTTGATCCAGATGAATTTTAATCATTTACCGGCCAATATTGAACCTCCCGTTCCTCTCAAATATTCTTGAGAAAGTTGTTTCCCAAAAACTCACTGCTTTTCTCAAGACAAATAATATCTATGAGATGCTCCAGTCCTGCTTCCAACCACATCACAGCACTGAGACTACACTTGTGAAGGTGGTAAATTACCTTTTAGTGGTATCAGACCAAGGAACCGCATCTTCAACTTCAACTTCAAATTTTATTTAACAGCAACATTGTTGCCCAAGGTGCTTCACAGTTTATACATCTATCCTTGTTCTTCTTGACCTTACTGCGGCGTTCGACACAATTGATCACCCCCTTCTATTAGAGAGACTGTGGAAAACCATATTTGTCATGTTCATGTCTGGTTTAAATCCTATCTATCCAAAATATATCAGTTTGTGTGTGTGGATGGTCAATCCTCTGAAAAAATCTAAGGTTCACTTTGGGGTTACTTAAGGATCGGTCTTGGGACCACTGTTGTTTTCTCTACATGCTGCCTCTTGGTGATGTCACCCGAAAGCACAATGTCATCTTTCACTGCTAATGTATCACTTAATATACTGTAATGTATACAATGTCAACTTCCACTGCTATGCTGATGTAACACAGTTTTCTCTATGAAACATGGCGAAGCCTTAAAATTGTCTAACCTGATAGTCTGTGTTTTTGACAAGGATGTGGGTGTAGAAAGATTTCTTACCTGCAAAAACAAAAAAGCTAAATGTTAGGCATGTCAGATCTTAAATTAACTTGGATGGTTATAACCAGGATTCAAAATGAAGGGGATCTGGGTGGGCCTGGACCATCCATAAGTCATTAGGGACCCATTAGGGGTCCCAGAAAAATGTATTTTACCATTGAATAAAATTATGACATTTTAGGGGACCTCCCAAGAGTCACAATGCATTTTGAAACCTGGTTGTAACAGTCACTGCAAAATAATCAACGAGGGGCCTTAGTGTTCGTCTGGACTCTGATCTCTCTTTTGATGAACATATAAAACATATTTCAAGAAAACACTTTTTTCATCCCCGGAACATCACTAAAATCACAAACTTTCAATCAAATAATGATGATGAGAAACTAATACATGTTTTCTTTACTTCTAGACTACACTATTACAATGCACTTCTCTCCGGCTACTCTGATAAGTCATTAAAATAAATTACATTAGTGCAGGATGCAGCTGCTAGAATTCTAACCAGAACAAAAATGTGTGTTCACATCACCCCAGTGCTAGCCTCTCTACACTGGCTGCCAGTAAAGACTAGAGCAGATTTTAAGGTATTGATATTAACCTACAAAGCATTACATGGACTTGCACCTGGTTATCTCTCTGAATTGGTCCTGCCATATACCTATACGTATACCTACACGTACGCTACGGTCAAAAGATGCAGGCATCCTTATTGTACCTAGAATTTTTAAACAAACAGCTGGTGGTAGGGCTTTCTCTTATAGAGCCCCATTACTGTGGAATGTCCTACCAATACATGAAGACTCAGTCTCGATTTTTAAGCAATTACTAAAGACTCATCTTTTTGGTCGCGTCTACAGATGGGAGTTGTCTGGATTTTAAAACATGCATTAGGGCTTTCAAGCAAGTGAGACAAGACAGAGGGTCTGTGTGGTAACTCCCTGTTAAGCTTCTTTGTCAGATTAAACTTAAACTTAAATCATATTTTTCAAATAATACATTCCTTAGGGCTGGCAGCGATTATGCCTTTACAACCCCTTGGGATGGGGCTTAGTTTACTATTTTACAGGCTTTAGATGTTTGGCTGGAGGACGAGTATCAATGTGCATTCTAAGCTGAGGTTCTGCTGATTTATGGATAGCCCCATCTAATCTCTCTGGTGTCCTGTTGAATCCCAGGACAATAACCTAGGACGACCGGAGTACTTGGACCACAACACAGAACAACCAAGCTTAATGATGACCTTGTACAAAGCCGCTATCAATGCCCACAGCCCACTTGGCTGTCCTTGTCCCTGTATACCTGGTGGTGCAGCCAATCTGGATCTTCCTGGGAAGCAAATTACTGGGGAGTTTTTTTCCTAACCAATGTGCTTCAATTTCACATTGTTGTTTGCTCTTTGGGGTTCTAGGCTGGGTATCAGTAAAAGCATTATTTGACAACTGTCAAACAAACAGGCTTTATGAATTAATTTGATTGATTGATTGATTGAAAAGGGGTGGTGGCTGTGTAACTATTTTAGGAATTCTTTGAAAATGTTGGGTTTTAAATTTCTTTCGGAAAATGGCCAGTTGTTGTAATTAGATGTTGCATGGCAGTGTATGCTGTATGTGCTGTATGTTACAGCTATACCATAATACGCTCTGGCCATCAGAATGAGATTTCTGGCCAAGTAAGTTTTAACAAACAAGGATTTTATCTGGTCTATTGCAAATCTTTTTTGTGTGTAAATCACAGAAATGTATATATTTTGTAACTTTTAAGATGCAGGATATGAGCAGAATGTGAATAGGATATCTACAGTTTATGAACAGGTATATGTATAAATCTACAGTTTATGAACAGTGAAATGTATATAATATAGTGTAATGTACAGCATAATGTAAACAGCAGAGTAATATAAAAAATTAAGGTTCTAAGTTGCAGGATATGCAGCATATCAACAGTATATCATCTAGTATATATGTATCTACAGCATACAGAGTAGATGTTTTTGGGAGAGAGATCACCTGTATGCAGCACTTTCTGAGCAAAGTAGACTACGCACACAAGCTGCGCGCACGTCAAGACAAACATTTTGTGTAACGAAACAAAAATTGAGAAATAAAGAGAATAAAGTTAAAAAAAAACTAAATTAGCATTTTAATTATGTATTAAATAATTTTTTTAATATGTCAATTTTAATGCATTTTTTTAAAACATTGGGACTAGGTTCAATGCATATTGGGCTGTTTTTTTTCATTGATACAACCTTGCCACACCCACTAAGGGAATAAACAAACCTTAACGTATTTCCAAAACTTTTTTGTGAAAACATGGATTTTAGTAGAAATACACAACTCAAAAAGTATTTGGAAAGTAAAAGTGTTGGATCACTATAGATGTGTTTTTACGTACACATCTGCAATGAACCAAGAAAATCTGCAATTTTGTCGAATGTATTGGGAAAATAAATAGCTGCTATGCATGTACGTCCACTACTGGAGACCAGACGGGTTAGGATTAGATGCACTCCACGAGAAATATAGCGCAATGCGTCCAGGTACACCGGTCTGGTAGGGATATTGTATCCAACGAAAGCGCTGAACCGGTGGGACAGGTCTCGCAACTTATACTAATCTTACTCCCTAGTTAACCACGTTTAAGGCACTGGTTGCACTCCCAGTCAAGTCAGAGCTCGAACGACCGCGCATAAAACATGTTACCTTTACTAGCTACAGCTGGTGTGGTCGTTGCAGTGTATGTTCTCCTTGTTAAAACAATTTTTAGAGGCTCCAAATTTAAAGGGAAGGCAGTGATGGTCGGAAAGACTGTAATAATAACAGGTACGTTTCTAAACACATTTTCCTTGAAACCTGTGTGATTACCAAAAGTGTTAGGTATTTTTAATAATGTAATCCATTATTTTCACTTATGTCTATGTTGTCTGTTTCATGCAGTCCATTGTAGGATACGCTATGTTATCGAGTTTGGGTTTAAATCAGCCTTGTTTAATTAAATTGTAACTCAACAATTATCAAATGCAATCACTCGGTAGGTGGCAACACTGGTATTGGGAAAGCTACTGCTCTGGAGCTTGCCAGACGGGGAGCCAGAGTTATCCTGGCATGCCGTAACCAAGAGAAAGCTGAAAGTGCGATAAATGATATAAAGAGGGTATGATAATTCAGAAAAAAGACATGTCCATATTTATTTTTAAATTTAAAGTATCATACAACAGAGGTCAAGCTTGTAAAAATAATCAAATTGTGATTAATATTTCAGGAGACAGGAAGCACTGTTGTAGTATTCATGAAGTTGGACCTGGGAAGCCTTAAGTCAGTGCGGTCTTTTACTGAGACATTCCTGAAGAAAGAGGCTAGACTGGATCTGCTCATTAACAATGCTGGTTAGTTGCCAAAATATTTTTTTATTTTAACTGAATACTGGACATCTGCAGAGTTTTGGACCATTTGTGTTTTCTCCTTCAGGTCTGGTGGGGGACGGGCGTACTGCTGATGGATTTGGTGTCGGGTTTGGTGTGAACCACCTTGGTCACTTCCTGCTGACCTGTCTGTTACTGGACCGTATGAAGGAAGGCATTGGAGGCCGTATAGTAACCCTGGGCTCCATGGCCTATCGCTGGGGCAATATTGACTTTGACTCCCTTAACACTAATAAACATCTAGGCACCGGGAGATACAGCTGGCAATTCTTCAATGCCTACTGCAACAGCAAACTATGCAATGTTCTCTTCAACCACGAGCTGGCTAAGAGATTGAAGGGTACCGCTGTCACTTGTTACATTGTTCACCCAGGTTAGTAATTTCTTTCCAAGATGATTCAAAGTTAAATGCTTGATTCAATTCTGTGAATGAACCACATGTGTCCTAGCACACTCTAGACTTATTCACATGCATTGCTGATGAACAGTTCACCTGGATTTCTTCAATCACTAAGATCTCTTTTTTATCTGAATTGTTTTGTGACAAATCCATACATACCCACTTGACACTAAAGGTAATATTTTTCATGTTTTGCTTATTGTAGGAGTAGTGAAAACAGAGCTATCCCGGAACTGCAGTCTGTGGCAAAGATTTTTCATTGAGCCAATTGCTAGCCTTTTGTTCCTGGATCCAGAATCCGGAGCCCAGACCAGTCTCTACTGTGCCCTCCAGGAGGGCATCGAGCACCTGAGTGGATGCTACTTCTTCTGCTGTGAGCCACAGGAGGTGGTTCCTAAAGGCAAAGATGATGCTGTGGCCAAGAAGTTATGGGAAGTCAGTGAAAGACTGAGTGGCTTGTGCTAAATGGCTCAGTCATATAGACTGTGTGAAAGACTGCTTTTGATTTGGCAGTTTACAGATCTGGAGGGAAACGCTCAGTGTGTGGTTCAAAATGGATCGACCTGACAAGAAGAAGCAGCTCATACACTTGCCGATGTCCTCTTTCAACACACTATTGGCGACATTAATCTACATGTTTGTCCTGCACTGACTATGGTCGGCGTGAAGTAAGTTTGTCTCTAATGGCTAAAGGTCCAAAGACTTATAAAGTTTTGGTAGAAATTGTTTGACTGATTATAATAAAAACATTGCAAGTAATTGATTTCCCAATGATATGCCTTTTTGTTGCCAGTTAAATAACAGAACTCTGTTGGATTCAACACACTGATCAGACTGCATGTATGCTAGCTTATATACTTTAATTGAACTTCTGTAGCAGACATGCATCACATTCACTCTCTCTATGATAAGATCCTGAATGTGTTGTCAAAACAAGTTTTACTGTCCAAACTGAGATGATCTTTAGGTCTCACGGTCCATGTTTGATTGTTCTGAAAGAGCCTGCCTTAACACTAAATTCATTGACAACAGAGTCATATGCTTGGAGTTGGCAACTTGGCTGGTGCACATATTAACATCTATCACACACCCTGTGCATTCATCTCTGAATGAGACAGACATGTCACACAGGTTTCTTTTAGGACAGCCCTGAACTTTGGCCAGGTATTTTCCGAAGTATTCTCTCAATAAGGAATCAACCATACTATTTAAGCAAATGCTGCTACAGGGCCTGCCTTTTGTTTTGCAGATTGGGTGTGCCTTGCTAAATGATTGAAATGATTTCACTGCCATTGATACTATTGAAATGTAAAATAACATTTTGTGTTGGGTTACCCTCAACATATATTTATGTGGTTCAAAAACAGATGTATTTACATTCCATTTTGTTTCCCATGTTGGGCAAAATGTCATGGTGCCTTCAAGCATGGCAGCTTACCCTAAGTTGCTCCAGGGAATGTATCTGTACTTACTGTAAATTGCTCTGGATGAAAGCGTCTGCTAATTGACTTTAATGTAAATACAATCTCCTGTAGTCAGTCTAATATATATATATATATATATATATATATATATATATATATATATATACTCTGCCAGATACGTGAAATAATTATATGTTGTTCCTGTTTTCTATTGTTATGATCTTTGAATATTTGGTCAAATCATGATTGAGCGATGGTGCTTAAACATGGAGATGGAACACGAACAATGAGAAATATCAGAAGGGGTGTAGCTTAGATATTGAGAAATCTTTCTGCGATGTTTGAGGCAGGCCGCATACAGTGTTGTAGCACAGAATTATTGGTCTTGTACATAGGCTGTATCTGAGAGCCCTCCCCCCCTTTACTCTCACATTTGAGGGCCCTCTACACATTGGGGCCCTATATACTGTACTTAGTACCAGTCATACGCCCCTGGCCTCCTATAGCAACCCATATATGGGGAACAATGACAAATCTCTATAATTTGTCTATGTTCCTAAATCGCTTGATTTAATTATCTGACTCTTTTTATCAGGCAGCTCTCTCATCCAGGGTTATATGGCTTTGTCCATACTAATGTGCTAGATAGAACTTTGTGAAATGAGTATTTGCTTTTACACAGCGAAAACACAAAATGGGAAGCCCATTTGCTTTTGATGTACAACATATAGATTTTATATGATAAATATATCCATTGTGTGGTTTCAAGAGAGCGATGCCTTTTAAAAAGAGACAGTTAAATAATTATTTTAAGTGATTTAGGAACATAGAAAAAGTATAGATATTTGTCAATTGTCCCCATTAAATGAAATCTAATGGATCGACATGATGCAATACCATAACTTAACGTTAGGGTACAGTGTTGGACCATGTAGTAGATATTTACACCATTGGAAAGGATGAAAAAATGACCTATAATGACAGACGTACAAAATATTTTTATTAGTGTTGAAATGTTATTGAAAGGTGCATTTTACGCACTCAGTTTCTGGATGTGATTAAAGTGCTGATAAGCAGTAACTAATAAGCAGTAACACATGAGGGATGACAGTAAGAACTGCATATTGGCAATATACCACAACCCCAAAATTACCTTTTAAAAGTTATGTCATACATGTGGTATACAGTCCTGTACCATGGCATTCAGCCCAAGAATTCAACCACCCATTCTACAATATGCCCCCCAGATCGTTGCTGCAAATAACAATTGGTTGTTAATCAACATGCCTGGTTAAATAATGATAAAATAAAGAAATATAAATATTATTGACTAGAGCTTTGACCAGAATGACAGTCGATAAGGGTTAGATATTTTGTGATTCAGCAGAAAAGACATGGTGTAAGGCTTTCCATCCCTATTGCTAGAGATCTACTGTACTTTAGGTTCTCTTTAACCCAAATTCAGCTCAACATATTTTAATATGATTCTAATAATTAGCTACATTAAGTTTCTCACTACTGGGGTTAGAGATAACCTGCAAGATGATAGATCCCCAGGAACAGAGCTGGGCAACCCATGCTTAGGGGCTAGAAAGAATTTAGTATAGAGCCTGAAGGACATGTATTGTGGCAGTGGCAATTGCCCTTTAGTGGGGTTGTGTAACCTGTAAGAATTGAGCTCTGATTCTTTGTGAGTTTTAAGTCATTTAACATCTGTCAAACTTAATAGGAGTTATCTATTATTTCAAGCATCAATGTTGTTCCAATGCCAAAAAATGGCTTTGTGCAATGGAAGCTCATGCAGAACCTCATGCCTACTGTAAAATATGGCGGTGGATATTGGTAAAATAAGGGTATCGTGACTAGCAAGAACGAGAACAATTTGGCCAAAAACCTGGTTGTTTCAGCCAGAAAACAGAAACTTGACCGCAACTGGGATATCACATCAAAATCCATAAAGAAATGTTTATTTGACAAAAAAAGTGTAATGGACATCTTATTCTCTGTTGTAAACAAAACTGAAATGCCAGTCAGCTTGACATTTCTTTAAGAAAAGGTTCTTGTGTGTAATCTTGATTTATTCCCTTGAATCATTAATATAACAATGTATTCCACATGTTGTGAAATTGTAGTATAGCTCATTAATTTAAAGCCACCTTTTTTTAAAGATACAGTCTGCGATTTTTGTAATTGCAAAACTATATTTACCACCCCCCATTTTAGTCTGGATGTGTAGTATATTGTTTATATTATATGCACAGTCTAAGTAGAATCATTGTCTTACTGTAGTTAGCTTGAAACCTGAAATGTTCTCAAGGCTAATTGCAGGCATTTCCTTACCAAGCTTCAGGCAGGGAATTCCCAACAAATGTGTGACATGTGGTTTGCTAAAGTTGAAGTCAGAGCTGTCAATCAAACCAGAGCTATACATTGTTGTCCAATGAGTTTGCATAGCGAGCACAACGTCTAGAACCAGCAAAACAAGAGAAAATAGAACCTAGACACTTCAGAGAAATATACTAAGTCCTGAGCGGGGACCCGTTTTAGCTATTGGGCACCAAAATTGACATTCTTTAAAACCTAGAGGCCTAAATAGTTATAAATACAGGTCCTTCTCAAGAAATTAGCATATTGTGATAAAGTTCATTATTTTCCATAATGTAATGATAAAAATTAAACTTTCATATATTTTAGATACATTGCACACCAACTGAAATATTTCAGGACATTTATTGTTTTAATACTGATGATTTTGGCATACAGCTCATGAAAACACAAAATTCCTATCTCAAAGAATTAGCATATTTCATCTGACCAATAAAAGAAGTGTTTGTAATACAAAAAAAAGAAGAAAAAGTCAACCTTCGAATAATTATGTTCAGTTATGCACTCAATACTTGGTCGGGAATCCTTTTGCAGAAATGACTGCTTCAATGCGGCGTGGCATGGAGGCAATCAGCCTGTGGCACTGCTGAGGTGTGATGGAGGCCCAGGATGCTTCGATAGCGGCCTTAAGCTCATCCAGAGTGTTGGGTCTTGCGTCTCTCA
>JACXGM010010328.1:7814-26518 GCA_016801145.1 Umbra pygmaea | reverse complement strand
GGTTAACAGAAACAGCAGAAAGTGAGCCATAATGACAAAAGAAAATATAAATAAAAACAAAACATATGCAATAAGCAGTCACGGGTAGAGGCAGGAATTGGAGTGAGAGAAATTGCGTATGCGCGCAAAGTGCGGGAGATGTAAACAAAGGCCTAGCAGATAGCTAGCTAGCAGTGGTACCATGCTATGAATGATGACCTAGCAATGAGCACTATAGTCAAATCGTAAATGGTCCATTGATCGAAGTGAAACCAGAATCAGGTGTTCGAGAGAGTTATATAATGTATTCCAGAGAGTTGGTTGAAGATATCAGGGTATGGGTCCATTTTGTAGAGGATGGCAGGGGTGTTCTGCAAAGCGAGCGTCAACGCCAAAAGCTAGCGCGGCCCAAGGAGTGGTACACTAGGTCGCCGACGAATGGACAGCCACGGTGGTTGGAGACGGGCTGCATCAGACGGGCACAACTCCAGGGCGTCAATGTTGAAAGTCCTTGGATGAATTTGTGTCGTCGCACAGCTGAGAGGTTGGTCGATCTCAGTTCTGTCTTGATTGAAGATGCTCTGTGTTGTTGGTATTGGCTTAGCTTAATATGTAGCTTAGCCAATGTAGGCTAGCCAGCAGCAGCTAGTTAGCTGTAATGGTCTGATAGGTGGGATGAGAGGTATGGTCCATTACGTAGTTTGAAGCAAATGTACTTAGCTGATGGTACTTTATACAGCTGGCTGATCGGAGAAATGTGGGACCATAGGCCGGTCGATGCACATAAGGACAGCAGTTGCTATCCGGTAGAGTGGTAGGTAGCTAGTTGCTAACAACAGATGGATAGCTAGCTATCTACCGGGGATCCAGGTGTGGTAGATATACTGCAGGAAATAAGTCCCCGTGGGTAGTGTGGTTCACCAGAAAGTATCCGTGATGAATTAGAAAAGAGCGATTGTAAAGAAAAAGAAAATTAGAAAGCGAAGACAAAAGGGGGGTATATACACAGGACTGGACGAAAACACAACTTGCACCCTTACGCCATCTTGGACAGTAGGGAGTCATTGTCTTTAAATAGCTACCAAATTGTTTTATAAACTAATTTATTCTCTGTAGCCAGAAGCATAACGATCTGCTAACTTGTTGAAAAGGAATCACAGCAGGAACATTTTAAAATAGTAACAACATCTTTGTACAACAAATATTTATTGGTAATTCGTAATGATATTGCTGGTATTAGCTCAATATCCATCATTACAATTATTACAAAATGTAATCCCATCAAAAATGTGTAGCAGATCTTCTATAATATTGCTGCTGCATGGCTACCTTCACAAAGCGTGCATCATTTTTGTAGAAAGGTGACACCTATCTTCCCTTGCTTAGTCCACTGATGGGCACTCAGCTGTAGTCATTGTGTTAAACACCCAATCCCCATGTGCCGATTAGATGAAAACAGCTACAGCTATTCCCAAGCGAGAACTTGTGGTTCAACGTGTACAGTATTTCAATATTCAAACTGGCCTATACATAAGCGCAGTCTCACCTGCAGAAGTAATAATGTCTGTATGAATACCAACACAATGTAAAATATCAGATAATTGGCATCCAACCAAATAAATAATTGTGTTTTTATTGAGTACATGAGAAAAGACACTAGGCATATGAAATTATACACACTGGACAATTATGTGATGCTAATTACAGAAGGAAGAACAACGATATACGCTGCCCACTGCTCAACCCGTACGGCAGGCCGAAGCAGCCTCTTATTTCAATACAAACACAGGCTAATCAAAAAGCACTAACGAAGTGCAGTTCACAACCATGTCTAGGATTTTCAGAAATATAGGGGAATCAGTGGGTGGCCCATCCCCAAATGGCATAGCCCTGGTCGGCAAATAATTCAAATGCCTTCCAAATATCAGACAGCTGGGGCCTCATAATTTAGCCTAAATAAATGGCATGATATTTGTTCTGCTGAATAAATTGTATTGCAACCTCCAACAATCATATTTCGAAGCATATTTGCCGCTTACCAACGGTATATAGAGTGCAATGCTGCGTGATTTGTTTTTCACGTCTATAATTTTAACAACTGACAATAGTTTAAATTGTCGCTAAATTACATGTATTTTTTAATGTCAAAACGATGCTGTGCATATAGCAAATCTTTCATTGTAAGAAAATAATGGCACAGGCGGAAGAATACAATGCTTGTAGTCTAAGGATTTGACCAACTGGTGTATTCTGTAATTGTCTGTAATTATTTCTGTCTGCCTGTAAAAGTGTGTTATACTCTGCAGCTTGAGGTAGATGGTAGTTTGCAAAATATCAACGTTTTTATAAATGGTTGACGAGAAATCGGGAGAGACTAATAGCATTGTGACGTATACACGGGAATCCCGGGGAATGCCTGAAGAACAAGTATATTATTGCCTCCCATTGCCTAGCATCTACTGACGTATATTGTTTGAGACGAGAGATGTATTGTAGTTCACAAAGCAATCTCTCTTACTGTAAGTCATGGGAAAAAGATCTGGTGATGTTTTTAGCTAATTTCTTGATATTTAAAAAATCGTTCCCTGCACAAAAGCAACGCCTAAAATTCATGATAGTTATCAAAGTCGATCTGGTCACAATTCCTGTTGAAATCAAAATGTTTACAATCAGTAATTGATGTACTGTACCCATTATTAGTTTTTGATATGCCCATTACTACAGTAGTTTGTTAAAGCAGTAACGAACAGTGTATGATTAATAGATTACTACTAATAATGCCATTACTACTTTTAGGTGAAAAAAGTGAACAACAGCAATCTCTAATAAAAATGAAAGCAGTAATGAACAGTGTATGATTAATATACTGTCACACCATAAATACACATTGGTTGCGTGCTGGACTCAAACCATGTCCGCACAGTTGACAAACCTTAGTCGTTTCCACTACACCATCAAGCCCGTGTGAACTGCTGATCTTTCCGGTGGTGTTGAATTTCACTGTTTAGACTGTGTAGGATTTTGTAAATGAAAAGGTAATTTAAATATAAAGTAGGCAGTTTACATTAGCTAATTATAATGTAGGAGAATAGTTTAATGACTAATGATTTAACTTCAGAACATAGTTGTTTTAATGATAAACACGCTGTACACTAGAGATTATTTTAAGGGAAATGCTTTGGATGAATGTGCAACCTGGAGCCACCTGGCGGCCATTTGTTGTTTTCTTTTCTTTTCAAAACTGCCAGCGAAATGTAATCCACTTGCCTGAAGTGTACCTCGTTATTAATTGGTACAGCTCCATCCCTTTTACACCACTTTACTGTGTGACATCTGTACATCCAATGTATTGAGAAGAGAGATTGAAGCAGTTATGTAGACAACATCACTGAAGTCAAGCATTGGGAGGATGGTCATTTTCACAAGGGCTCATTTGGCAGGAAGGGTGAATGAGGCCTTGTTGCGGAATAGGAAGCCAAACCAAAGATCATACATTTGGTTTTACTAGAGTTTGACAACCGATGGAGGCCATGGAAGGAAAGTTATCGTCAACGTTCTTTTGGAGGTTTTCTAACACCATTTTCAATGTAGGGCCAGATGTATATAGAATGGTGTCTTCTGCGTAGAGATTGATCGAACCCTGAGGCTCCCCCATATAGACAGCAGGACAACAGACAGCAGGCCCTCCAACCTAACACGCTGAAACCTATCAGAGAATTAGTTAGTGAACCAGGCAAGGCACTCATTTGAGAGACCCAGGTCCTTGAGTCTGACAATAAGGATGCTATGATTGACAGAATCGAATACTTTGGCCAGGTCGATGAAGGCAGCTGAACAATATTGTCTTTGGTCGATGGCTGTTATGATGTCATTTAGAACCTTAAGTGTTGCTGAGGTGCACTTACGACCAGCTCGGAAGCCAGATTTCATATCCGAGAGGCTGTGGTGGGACTCAAAATGGTAAATTATCTGTTTGTTCACTTGACATTCAAAGACTTGAAAAGAGGGTCTAAAGTGTTGCCCCCTTTGAATATGGGGATTACTGCAGCAGTTTACCAGTCTTAAGTGTCTCTGAAAAAGCAAGGGAGATGTTGAAAAGGCTAGTGATGGGAGATGCAATAATTTCAGCAGACATTTTAAGGAAGAAAAGTTCCAGATCATCAAGTCCAGCTGATTTGTAGGGGTAAAGGTTTTGCAGTTCTCTCAAAACATCTTCGGTCTGGATCTAGGTAAATGAGAATTGTGGGGGTGTAGGGCCAAATGCAGAAGTAGGTGCTGGGTTGTTGGTGGGGGAGGCGAGATTGAACGCATGGCCTGCCATAGTAAAATGCTTATTGGAGCTCTCTATAATAGAATACTTGTTGGTGGTGACAGTATCACCTAGCTTGAGAGTGGTGGGCAGGTGGTCGGAGGTGTTCTTGTTTTCCAGTGATTTAACTGTGTCCTAGAACCTTTTAGAGTTGGTGCTGCAAAAAGCAAATTTATGTTTGAAAAAGCTAGCCTTTGCTTCCCTAACTGCCTGTGTATACTGGTTTCTAGTTTCCTTAAAGAGCTGCAGATCATGTGGGTTGTTTTAGGCTAGTGCAGTCCGCCACAGAATGTTCTTGTGCTTGCTGAGGGTGGTCAGTTCTGGAGTAAACCAGGGACTATATCTACTCTTTGTTCTGAACTTTTTGAAAGGAGCATGCATGTTCAGGATAGCAATAAAAGTATTCTTAAAAAAGGACCAGGCATCCTCCACAAATGGTATGAGGTCAATATCCTTCCATGATTCCGGGGCAAGATCGATTAGGAAGGCTTGTTCGCTGAAATGCTTTAATGAGCATTTGATGGTGATTAGGGTAGGCCTTTTAACTGCAGAACTGTTATGGACACAGACAATGAGGCAGTTGTCACTGAGATCCTGACTGAAAACTGCAGTGGTGTATTTTGAGGGCATGTTAGTCAGGGCAATATTAATTAGGGTCCCTTTGTTTACAGATTTTAGGTTTCATTAATCAATTGTATGAGGTTGAAGGCATCCAGCTTAGACAGTAAATTTGTTGAGACATTTAAAATGTCAGAATTTAGATTTCCTAATAGTAAAAACCCAGAGGATAAATGAGGGGCGACCAATTCGTGTAGGGTGTCTAGAGCACTACTGGGGGCTGAAGGGGGTCTGTAACAAGCAGCTACGGTAAGTGACTTATCTTTGGAAAAGTGGATTTTTATAAGTATAAGCTCAAACATTTTTGGCACAGACCTGGATAGAATAACAGAGCATTGTAGATTTTCTCTACAATATAGTTCAACTCAGCCCCCTTTTGCAGTTCTGTCTTTACGGAAGATGGATTTCTCTGAATTCTTTGTGGACTTCCTAAGCCAGAATTCTGACACAGCTAAAATGTCAGGGTTAGCTGAGTGTGCGAGAGCAGTGACTAAATACATTTTATGGAGAATGCTTCTGATGTTGATATGTATAAAACCAAGGCTACTGTTACAGAAGTAAACAAATGAGAGAATCTACGGCATTGTGTTATCAACCATGAAAGCAAAGGAGGAGGAGGATAAGGGATCAGCTAATGGCTATGAGAATTGGCCATTTAGATAAATTGGGAATGCTAACTAGCATGAATAATAATAAATGAGGTGTACTGATATTCTAGATGGCAGAAAGCAGCCAGATGAAATGATTACAGAGTACGTTTGACTCTGCGCTGCACACACGTGCACAAGGCCTTGCTGCGCACCCGCGCACAGGGCCTTGCGGCAGCCAAGCTACGACCATGTCCCTCCCGGCAATTCCGCTGTAATGTACAATCCAGTAGGTCACAGGTGTCCCGCCAAATGTATGGGGTCTAAATAGCAGAAAATGCCAGAGAGTACTTTAAAGCAGCGAGGTCCCGAGAGCTATTGCGAGGATGCCTGCCAGGGTTAGCCGCTAAAGCCAGCTAGCTAATGTTTTAGCCAATGTTGTGCAGTTGTATGGCTGCTAATCTGCTACTTAGCTGCTAATGCTAGGCCTGATGTCCGTGGACAAAGGGAAGCCAGGCTAACGGAGACTGGTAGAATGCTCACGGTGAGCTCATCACATTGGAAATCCTGCCATAATCGGAGCACATCTGATGAATACATCAAATTGGTTCTGGCGTTGGTTATATCTCCAACCTGGCCTGGGAACGCCTCGGGATCCCCCAGTCGGAGCTAGTTAATGTGGCTCGGGAAAAGGAAGTTTGGGGTCCCCTTCTGGAGCTGATGCCCCCACGACCCAATCTCAGATAAGCGGATGAGGATGGATGGATGTGTAATGTAATGAAAAAATATATACAAAACTTTTGACAAATCAAGACAGAAACAAAAAGACAAATTATATACACATGAAAGACTACAATACACGCCTCACACTTTCCTAGGGTTGGGTACCGACTAAGGCTATGCAACCGGTAAGAATCGATCCGGATTAGATCGCACATTTTGGTTCCACAAATTGTTTCCACTAAATGTGTCGACTGAAACATTTCCCCTCTGATGCTTTGAAACGGACATAAAAATATCACACTTTCTCTGTAGAGAAAAAAATGCCATATCTTCCAGACTTTCATCTCGGAGTTTGCAAGTTCAAATCCCGATGAAAGCTTTGTGTGTGTTTTGTTCTCCATTCCAGCATGATGCAAATGTGTTGCACATTATATATTTCTTTAGTATTGTTTACCCTAATCCTAACCTTAACCTAAAGTAACCGCATGGCTAACCTTAATCGTGAACGTTAGAATATAATTTTGAACACTGTGTGGAATGTTCTCGCATGAACCAGCAAAATGAAATGTGTAGGTGCAAAGTAACAAAAGGATGAATATAGCCTAATAATAAAACAGCAGCTGAAACATAAAAACAGAACTTCTGAGATATATACGGTAGCGCAAAAGAATAAGTCAGGAGAGGTCACATATCTTGCCAGAGAAGGCAAATATGGTAATTTTTCTGCAAAAGAATTGCTCAAGTTTTAAGTTTGTTTAGTTAGCATACCCACTTAACATTTATTTTGTTGTTACTTGTTAATAGTGTAACTGTTATTTATTGTTAAATTATAGTAGTTGTGTGTTAGGTGACCTAGGTTTACTTATTGTACATTTAACTACTTAGGGAGCACCATCCCGCCGCCGGGAGGTTTTTGCCCCCCACCACCCCCAAAAACTGGTTCACAAGTCCAAACAATCACAGTTCACAAGTCCTATTTCTAGGTTATATATACATGTTATATATCTACATAAAGCTTAGACACTCTGGAATGTAGCAAATGTCACCATTCTACAGTAGCTATAACAAAAATAATAATTTCCCCTCATAATGTGAGCTACGTGCCTTGTACACATGTGCCTCAAATTAAATGGAATGTAGAACTAGAAACAAGGCTAAAAACCAAATCGAAATGCCAACTAGAAACACAACTACCACGCTCAATTTTTAGGATATATATAAAAGTCTTATGTTCTTAAAGCTTAGAATCTTGAGATTCTAGAAAATATCTCGGTTTTAGTGTAGCTATAAAACTTACAACGTTAGACTACTTAATGTCAGGTACGCGTCTTAAAAACAATTACATTTTACTTAGGAAATACAGGTTAGCACACGTCACTTATGTTAAGCTTTTAGTACAAAATATTTTACTTACGGTCATAAAATCCTTCTTTTTGGTCATCAAAGGGTCCCAGTAATGACTTAAAGCATAGTTTTCCCAGGTAAAATCCATCTTGAATGTAAAAATAGCATTTTCTTACTGGACTGTTAAATGTATTCATGAATAAATGAAAAACCTAGTGTATTTGGCCTGCACTTCTGAACAAAAATCGGATGTGAAAAGTGTCCAAAAGCTTAGCAATTTCGGCATATACATCATCCTTATGAAACAGAGATCTTAAAAATGTGCAAGATTAACAGAAAATAATTATGTGTTTCCTTTATTTCATCTTGTGCCATATTCACTGTGTATATTTGTTTGAAATGAATTTTACATATCCAAAAATTTCAAAGTCTTTCCTTTAAAAATATCAACCATATGTTTGTCCTTGCCTCAGGTCCAGTGTAACAAGAGTTTAACTTTGGGTATGTTTTTTTAGGGAGAATTTGACAATTAGGGGGCTATCCCTAACAGGTTAAGTAGGATAATTTAAAACGTTATTAAATTGTTAAATTTGAATAATTTTAAATACAAAATACTATAGAAGAGCCTTTCTTAATGTCATTTTTCAGGTTTTCAAGAATCAGTTTAGGAATAGTTTAGGAATCAGAAACGTTTAAAAGTATCAGTTCGGAATCAGAAAAATCAAAACGATACCCAACCCTACACGTTACGTCATCTTGGATCTACTCATGCGATCTTGAACACACCCCAGTCTTTGTGATCAAAACTGTCCTGGGGCCTAGCCTCTATGTCACGGTCAACCCTCCTGGTGAGCTAGAGCCGGTGCGTTCCAGCTTGTTTTTTATATGTATCCGATTTCTGTTTGACAGACTTTTTATTTACATGACCCATTTCAACCAATAGATTGCTTGCCTCCATTCTCAAACATGCCTAGATGTTGTCTCGTCTCAGTAGTTCTTGTATTTAGTTCCTGTCTTTGATGTACATGTCTGTCTTTGATGTCTGTGGTATGTGTTGAAAAGTTTTTGTAGTATGGTTTTGGCTTCACAAAGATTTTTGTTTTGACAGTATTTTCAAAGTAAATACCATTTGATTTTCCCTGAAACCTTTGCATTTGTCTTAATTACTCCATCACCCTGAGATCACTTTACAGAATGATTGACCAACTGAAGAGTGGGCAGAGCTTCCTACCAGCTAGGACAGGAAGAATGCTACGACAGTAATGAACTGGTGGCCTTCATCGGCTAGTGCCATTAGAGTCCTGCATCTAACACCGGGGCTCCACCCCTCTAGCCACTACCAGGGGACCAACCCCTGCACCCGAGCCCTGCAGCTGGGGCCGTAGCTGCGACCCTAACACCTCAGCTGGGTCCGGCTGCACTGACCCCTACCCCAGAGACTGGGATTTTGTTTGCCCCAACGCTTCAGCTGGGGCTGGCTGCTCTGCCCATCGCTGCCTATCTGTCTCCCAAGCTTCTACTGTCAATATTTTATCAAAATAAAAATAATCCAGCAAAATAATCCAAAAAAACTTACTTTCAGGAAGTTGGTTGAATATTATGTACTTTTACATAATTTAAACTATAAAATGTCAATTGTAATGACTTAATCCTAGAAGAAGCGGGCATGTTACATTTAGGAACAGGCTCATTCAGAAAGCTACATGGGTGTTGAGGAATTCTTGTAAACCTTTGAACATTTGGTAGTGCAAGCTTGTAATTCAAGAATGTATCTGATATTTCATGAAGATTAAAATAATATATCTTCAGATGGTTTTCCTTTTGTGCAGTGCAGGACCTCTGTTACCCTAGGCCACTCATATATTGTGACACTGTTATGTGGTGGTAGATGAGCCAAAGCCTCCCGGTGCAGTGGAGCTGGAGCAGATTGTCCATGGCAAGGTCATTGTGTCCTGGGAGGCCTCTCCAGACCAGGAGCTGGACAACAGGCTGCATTACATGGTGGCAGAGCACAACTCCAAAACACGCACATGGCACAATGTGGCAGATCGCATCTTCAACAACTCATTCACAGCAAGTAACATATTGCCTGGAACAGAGTACCGCTATAAGATATATGCTAAGAATGACATGGGCAGTTCGGAACCTTCAGTGTCTCCCATCTGGGGCGCCAATGGCAATAAATGTGAGTTTAACTGCCAATTTAGCTTTATGATCAGCTTTTTTTCATTCTTTACTTTTCTTTGTATTATACTTAGATATAAATATATACTGCTCCAAAAAAAGTTAGGGAACACGCAATCATCGCATTATGACAAAGTCAAACGTTAGTGATATCAATATGTTCTGTTAGGAAGCATAAGCAATTGTAAATCAATGTCATCTGTTTTGGTGAAAATGAAAGTGACAACAGGTGCACTAAAGCCAACAGCCAGACAACCCCCAAAAAAGAATGGTTTTGCGCGTGGTGGCCACAGACAATTGCTCTCTCCAAATCCTTCCTGACTGATCTTTCTTCAGTTTTGTAATTTGCTAGTGTCAATGTCACTACTGGTAGCATGAGTCCAGATACACCAGGATGGCAAATCTACACGTGGCATCGCAAGGAAGTTTGCAGTGTCGCCCAGTAAAACCTCAAGAGCATGGAGGAGATACCAGAAGATGGGCCGTATATTGAGGAGACCGGCACAGGGCCATAGAAGGGCATCAAACTCAGCAGAAGGACCAGTGTCTGCTCCTTTGTGTAAGGAGCAACAGGAGGCGCACCTTCAGAATCCTATCAAATTACCTCCAGTGGGCTACTGACATGCATGATTCTGACCAAACTGTCAGAAACAGACTCCATGAGGGTGGCTGGAGGGCCCAACATCCTTTACTGGTTCCTTTACCTGTGCTCACAGCCCAGCACTGTGCCGCTTGATTGGCATTCGCCAGAGAATACCAGAATTGGCAGATCCGCCCATTGGTGCTCCGTTCTCTTCACAGATGAGACCAGGTTCACACTGAGCACAGGACTGTTGTAAGTCTGGAGACTCCGTGCTGAACATTATGCTGCCTGCATCATCATCCAGAATGACCAGTTTGGCAGTGTGTCACTGACGGTCTGGTGAGACTTATCCTTGGAGGGTCGCACAGACTTTAACATGCTAGCCAGCAATGCCCTGACTGCTGTTAGATACGGTGATGACTACCTCAGACCCATTATCAACCCTTATGCTTGTGTAGTGGACCCTGGGTTCCTCCTGGTGCAGGACAACGTCCAGCCTCATGTGGATAGAGTGTGTAGGCAGCTCCTGGATGATGAAGGCATTGATGCCATTGCCTGGTCCTCATGTTCCCTCAACCTGAATCCAATTGAAAACCTCTGGGACACAGTCAGTGCCACAGACTCTCCAGCAGCTCACTGATACTCTGATCCAGGCCTGTGAAGAGATTCCCCAGGACACCATCTGCCATCTAATCAGAAGCATGCCCAGATGTTGTTGGGAGTGCACATCATGTGTTACCATGATGAAGTTCACACAAGATGGAACAACCTGCGGTTTCAATTATTTACTTAGATCTTTGGTGTGAGTTTGAATAACCCTTTGAATTGGTTGGTGATTTTGGTTACCAGTGGCCGTTGTCATGTCATTTGTTCTCAACGAATTGCACAAAGGTACAATAAAGATTTTGATCTTCAGTATGTTTTGTATATCGAGAACTGATGTGTGATTTGAGTGTTCCCTTTATTTTTTTTAGCAGTGTATATTAAGATTGCCATGGATCTTGTAGTAATTTTATATTAAATCATGTAGCTATAAATAGATAATTTCTGGAATCCATTAACAGAAATCAATTCATAGAAATAGTTATTGTTCTTTTGATTTCACTTGAAATAAAACTTGCCTCAGTTCAATAATGCTCCAACTATATTTTATTTCCAATTGCCCAATTGCTGATATTTTGTTTCTATTTAGTGTCAATGAAGACAAATATGACAGTAGCAGTCAGCTTTGAACGACCACCATCTATCTTGGTCCCTCTGAAAGTGCACTCACCACCAAAAGGCTACCAGTTGTACATGACCTGCGCTATACGGGGATGTCCTAGACCCACCGTCATGTGGCACCTGAACGATGTCTGCATCAATGATGACAGCAATTACTACATTACCAACTCATATGGTGTATGCTCAATGTACATCCTTAGAGTAAGGCCCAAGGATGCTGGTGTATACAGAGTTGTGGCAGTTAACTCATTTGGAAAAGCTGAGTGTGCCACTGAAGTTGTTGTTAAAGGTATGATTCTGAAGTAACATATTCCTTAAATAATATATATGTATATTACATTATATTAGATATACCACAGATTGGTTATGTTAATATTTATTTCCTTACTCATTTATGTTGTTTTCTTTCTGCTGTTTTCTTCACAGATTAAATCAACACTGACATGCATTGAAGGTTTTCTGCTGTTCTTGACCCTGCAGAAAAAAAATATTGATATTTATAGTTTGTTTTAGTTGATAAATTGTTGGTAGAGTACATGTAGCCCATATACAGCATGTGACAAATATGGTGGGAACTTTAACGTCAGTTGCAGTTTACAGCTTTTATCCCATTTCCAAACACAGAACAGACTAGAATAACTTGTTAGCCTACACTAGAAATGATAAACTGGAATCATAACATAACTCCCGAGTTAACAGGAAGACTTGAAACCAGTGACTGGAAACATATACACGTAATGGGGAACACAAAACAGCAAACCTCTAACAACATAGTGTATAATGAGTGACACTAAACAAGCCAACAGAAGGGGATGAAATACATACACTAATGTGACTAAGAGGAACCAGGTGTGCATGATCAAGACAAAACCATCCATTGGCTGCTGAAGCTAATATGATTTAAATGTCCAGGGAAGGGAGAAATGGGAGTTGTGTCAGTGGGGAAGGATAATCACCAACACCACATGTCAGTATGATGAAGGAACCATTCGAAAGTGAAGTTATAATAAATGTAAACAATAAATTCATCTTAAAAAACCCTTATTGTGAAAAATGTGATTTCCCTGTTTTTTAATATTTCATTAAGTACTGTATTGGGACACAAACTACTTGCATTACATTTTATTTTACTTGAAACATATTGACACACAAATTAATTGATATTGTTTTTTATTGTTTGGTTTATTTGTATGATCCCTTCTAGCACTGATTTTGCCCATTCAGTGTTTAAAATATTGAATACTGAGTTGTGGTTGTTTCACCTAGTTTCTCTTAAATGGATGCACTTACTGTGGACAAAAGCATCTGCTAAATGACTCAAATGCAAATTATATATAATTGAGGAAAAATGTTTAGCTTTGCAATGAAATGTAATTATAAGAAAAGCAAAATACATTTCCACCCCATTTTGATCATGCTGTGTAAAGCTTTGCTCTCAAGCTCAGCTCATAACTGATCACAATGTTGAGAACATACAGTAGAAGCTATTTTCAGATTAGATGCATTGGTTAATGGAAACACCAAACCATTTCAAGCTAAAATCTTGCACTCATTATGTAAATGTCCAGGTCAAAAAATATCAACTGACCATTCTGTATCCTATCTGATCTGATGTATTTCTAACCACTTCATCAGATCCTATCTGATCTGATGTATTTCTAACCACTTCATCAGATCCTATCTGATCTGATGTATTTCTAACCACTTCATCAGATCCTATCTGATCTGATGAAGTGGTTAGAAATATCTATAGCTTAACATTATTGACTTGCAAAGTCATCATGGACTGCCACAAGCTTGCAAATACAAGTATCCACATTTAGAGAGACAATGGTAGAAGGGCAGTCAGCAGTACTGTTGATATTAACAGGTGTTTAACTAGGTGTTTACAACTATTGAAAATGTTGTGAAATTGGAATGTACAGAGAACACTCAAAAAGGAAGGATGACAAAATGTACAGTATGCAGATTTCACACTCTTATCTTAAAAAAAACTTGCAGGTTGGTTTCATTTATAAGTATAATTTAAAATAATTAACGGCAGTAGTGCAAAATCATAGGGTTATAGCACTCCCTCCATGAGAAAAATGATGAGGACAATGACATCTTAAAATTTCCTGCGCATGCATCATAGATTGTATATATATGGAATTTTATTCCTATCGTTATTCAAGAGCGCAATATTTCAATTTGAGAGCATTTCTCGCAGATATTACATTCAGATTTTGAAATAATTTCCCTCAAAACCTTGCTCTCACACTCAAATAGTCACTCCTTGCGCTTGGGTTTGCTCTGCTTGTGCCCAAACGTTCTGCTTGGACTCAGATATGTTGTTGCTTGGATATATTTCCTGCTCTCAACTTCAGCCTTTCTCATCGCACTGCTTCTGCACACTTGCAAAGTTTCTCCTCACTGCTTTTTCTGTGCTCTCTGATTGTTTGTGTTACAATGCTATCAAAATTCCCCAACCAATAGAATATCAGCTGTAGTGTTGACCAATGAAATTATCTGTGCCCCGTTGAGGGTGTGTTCATTTTACTTTAGCACACGGGAACTGTACCCACACGGCTCGTCCACTCCCGCCTTCCAGACGTATATATGTAACTGCCCTTTTTATTTCAAGAGACACAATAAAGCAAAATAAGTACATATTTAAAAAACGTCTGGAAGTATGTCAGCCAAGTACATGGCATTTTAATCCAGGTTCAAAGTAGTTTTGCTGAATACTCATCAGATTGTGCTACGTTCTCAGCTTCTCAATGACACACAGTCAAACATCTTAATAAAACCGAATCTTATGAAGCATATTAACCAAATTATACAATAGCCCATGGACTATAGCATAACAAACAGACAAATAGGTCATATTACATCGTTCACATCTCAATATATTCATGTTGTAGGCTAACTAAATAATCAAAGCAATAACGTGTGGATGGCCCTGCCCTAGACAAAGGTGTATTAAATGTTTCTCCAAAGACTTTGGTTTGGATTATGAAATGACATTTGCATTTTAACAAATCCCTTGAAGGTTCATGGTGCTGCCATAATGAGTATGCATATAATCCTTATTTCACATTCTATCTGGCACATTATTTGGGTGAGAATGCTATAACCACTTGACATTGTACACCGGCTTCAGTGAGAGATCTGCCTGCTGTGAGAGGAAGTCCAATGACTGATTTATGAACATAGACAATTTGTAGAGATTCGTCATTAGTCCCCTTTAATATTGCAGTATGAATAGGGATTGACTCAGGAGCTTTCCAGTCATCTAGGATTAAAGTTGCATCAAGATTCCAAGACAAACTCACCTACAAACCACCCAGTGGCCCAACCTTCAACTACATTTGACCTCTTCAAATAAACTATGCCCTATACTGATGACTATATTGTAAAGTAAAAGAACTTGTACTGTGCTGAGATGGACAGTAAGAATAGTAAACCATGTGTCCCTGAGGAACCATTGGAGGCAATGACATAAGTATGGTGAATGCTCTGTACAATTGTTGCCAGTTTTGGCATCAGAATTTGTTTTCTCAAAAGATGGCTCGTTCAGTAATGGTAAAATTGAAAGTGTTGAGAGGGGATATGCATGAAAAATATATTTTGATTATTTTTATTTTTAACTGTATTTTTTTTTTAACTTGTTTCAATTTTATTTTTAAATGTTTTATATTCTTATGTTTTCCTTTTCATGTAAAGCAACTTGAATTGCCATTGTGTATGAAATGTGCTATATAAACAAACTTGCCTTGCCTACATTTTAATTTCTTATCTAAAAATATCAACTCATGTCCCTCAATAAATCTGCTTTAAATGGACTTAAATGGTTGTTATATAGCATTAGTCATTGTCATGTCATTGTCAAGAAAAACTGCCTGGGGTTTAATAGAAAGCCATGATGGTTTAGTCATGTTCTGACACAATCATATCATGTATAATCAAACGCACAACTATAGAGTTACAGCACCAGGTATAATTCAGCTCCCAACCTCTAGTTGCCAAGAGCATAGATGCTCTTGGTCCAGTTTAACCAACTTAGGGTGAATCCCATTTCTCTGTCTTACCTCTTCCCCTTACCCCTTCCACTTAGTTTTACGCATTCATGTGAGAGTAAGGGCTATCCCAATTCTCATTTTGATCTAGGGGTAGGGCTAAGGGGAAGGGGCGGATACCCCTTAAAACCAAGCATTTTTGAGAGCTTACTTGAAACCAAGGGGTACCCAGAATACACTGCGTTACTGGGATTTTCACGCACAACCATTTCTACGGTTTACAAATAATGGTGTGAAAAGGGAAAAACATCCAGTATGCGGCAGCCCAGTGGGCGAAAATGCCTTGTTGATGCTAGAGGTCAGAGGAGAATGGGCTGACTGCTTCAAGCTGATAGAAGAGCAACTTTGACTGAAATAACCCCTCGTTACAACAGAGGTATGCAGCAAAGGATTTGTGAATCCACAACACGCACAACCTTCAGGCGGATGGACTACAACAGCAGAAGACCCCACCGGGTACCACTAATCTCCACTACAAATAGGAAATAGAGGCTAAAATTTGCAAGAGCTCACCAAAATTGGACAGTTGAAGACTGGAAAAATGTTGCCTGGTCTGATGAGTCTCGATTTCTGTTGAGACATTCAGATGGTACAGTCAGAATTTGGCGTAAACAGAATGAGAACATGGATCCATCATGCCTTGTTACCACTGTGCAGGCTGGTGGTGGTGGTGTAATGGTGTGGGGGATGTTTTCTTGGCACACTTTAGGCCCCTTAGTGCCAAGTGGGCATCGTTTAAATGCCACGGCCTACCTGAGCATTGTTTCTGACCATGTCCATCCCTTTATGGCCACCATGTACCCATCCTCTGATGGCTACTTCCAGCAGGATAATGCACCATGTCACAAAGCTCGAATAATTTCAAATTGGTTTCTTGAACATGATAATGAGTTCACTATACTAAAATGGCCCCCACAGTCACCAGATCTCAACCCAATAGAGCATCTTTGGGATGTGGTGGAACGGGAGCTTCCTGCCCTGGATGTGCATCCCACAAATCTCCAACTGCAAGATGCTATCCTATCAATATGGGCCAAAATTTCTAAAGGCGAAATGGGGTCAAACACAGTTTTAGTATGGTGTTCCTAATAATCGTTTAGGTGAGTGTGTGTCCTGCTGAGTGTATGTCCAACCTCATGCAACCATAGAAGCATGTTTTCCACTTATTATTATGTCTGTGTCTCCTCAGAGTTTGTTAGATATCGGCTAGGCCTACATGTGGAAAATGGAAAAGTGTACCTTTAACGAGACATGGCTAGATCACAGCGATTTCCGCTGTTGGTTACGAGTAGTACAGAGCTCCAGGTATGAGGCTGGAATCACGTCAGAGCGGAGAAACACAAGCTAGCCACAAAATGCCTTCAGAAGACTCAACCAACTAGCCAGTTTTTGTGCCTCACCCCTGCCGTCCCTGCTGTCGTCCTCCTCTCACTCATTCACTAATTCACTCACTCACATCAGATCATCCATGTTAGATGTATACTCTAATTGTCATGAGGTAAGTATCTATCTCTATCTATCTACCTATCTAACATGGATGATCTGATGTGTGTGTGTGCTACATGGGTTGTTTCATGGGTAGGAGTAGCCTGTTCAATCTCTATTAGGCTATTAATATAGTGTTTTGTAATGCAAAACAAATATGAGATGAAATCTACTCTATTTGAGGGCAAGGTTTTTTTGTTATTTTAATTTTGGGCCTAAGGTTTTGGACATTTGGCACATTGTTGGGTATGAATCGTTACTAATGTGATTGCTTCTGTATATTAAAATAACACTTTTTCAATGGCTGAATTAATTGAAATGACTTTTTTTTCCCGAATTTCTTTGATTTTAATATTTTTTTGTTATTGTGTCAAGTAGGTCTTAAATTTCAATCTTTATGGTCTAAAAATGTCTTAAACGTCTTAAATTTGACTTACTAAAACTTGCAAGAACCCTGATATATATTTTACGTAATGATTCCGACCTTGTAATGTGCACAATAGTGTATGGAAAAAGTATGACACATCCATACACTCGTACTGTATGATCATACTAAATAGTGCCCCTAGCACTAACCCAATTAGTTTTTTACCATAAAACAATGTTATTATATTTTTCTACTGAACCACTAGCTTTGTTCAAGGGTTTAGCCTTCTGTTCGAATTCCGATGGTCTCTATAATAATTCAACAATGGTTTACACGTCTATAATAAAACAAGTGACAATAGTTTCAATTATTATCTTGTCACCTAAAATACATTTTTTTATGCATTGAAGTCTGCTGTGCATAAACAAATCTTTTTATCTTTTCATCGGCACCGGCAGGTGAATAACATGCTACAATTATTATACTATGAATTTTGTATTCGTTCCCGGTTGTTGGATAATGAAACAATTAAGTGTTTGAAGTAACTACAGTCCTGGATTTGACCAACTGGTATATTCTGTTTGAGGTGTCTATGATTATTACTGTCTGCCCGTGAAAGTGTGTTATACTCTGCGGCTTGAGGTAGATGCTGTATTTTCCAAAATATCAACGTTTTTATAAATGGTAATATCTAAAAAGTCGATATTCCTTTCTAGATCTCTCTCTCTCTCTCTCTGCTGTACATTGTAAATTCAGATCTGATGAGTTAAGAGAGAAACTCTGTGAGGAGAATATATGTGCCATTCTGTAACGCTCCCCTTCCTATGCCAGTCCTGAGTATGCTCAGAAGTCCTTTGTTATTGTAGTGTCTGTTTACCCTCTAGTTATTGTAATCATGTGTCAGTTAGTTTTGTATGGCCCATCATTCTGTGTTAGTTCCTTTTTCTCCCTCTTGTGGTTAGTATATGTCAGTTCCTCCCTTGTGTATAGGTCTACTCAATGATTACTTCATTCCTATCAGCTGTGTGTCTCCTCTTCTTGCCCTCTGTACAGGTCCTTCTCAAGAAATTAGCATATTGTGATAAAGTTCATTATTTTCCATAATGTAATGATAAAAATTAAACTTTCATATATTTTAGATTCATTGCACACCAACTGAAATATTTCAGGTCATTTATTGTTTTAATACTGATGATTTTGGCATACAGCTCATGAAAACCCAAAATTCCTATCTCAAAGAATT
>JACXGM010010327.1:0-26420 GCA_016801145.1 Umbra pygmaea | reverse complement strand
TCTGGATGAACTGCAGAGATCTACAGCTGAGGTGGGCGAGTCTGTCCATAGGACAACAATCAGTCGTATACTGCACAAATCTGGCCTTTATGGAAGAGTGGCAAGAAGAAAGCCATTTCTGAAAGATATCCATAAAAAGTGTTGTTTAAAGTTTGCCACAAGCCACCTGGGAGACACACCAAACATGTGGAAGAAGGTGTTCTGGTCAAATGAAACCAAAATCGAACTTTTTCACTGAGCTGTTTTGCAAGGAGGAATGGGCAAAAATTTGATAGAGACATACCCCAAGCGACTTGCAGCTGTAATCGCAGCAAAAGGTGGTGCTACAAAGTATTAACTTATCCAATTTTTCAGTTTTTTATTTGTTAAAAAAGTTTGAAATATCCAATAAATTTCGTTCCACTTCGTGATTGTGTCCCACTTGTTGTTGATTCTTCACAAAAAATTACAGTTTCATATCTTTATGTTTGAAGCCTGAAATGTGGCAAAAGGTCTAAAAGTTCAAGGGGGCCGAATACTTTCGCAAGGCACTGTATATTACAGTGATACGCTATAATATTGAGCAGATTTTTTCCAAATGTCATGGTCCCAAATGTCGGGTCCAAGATACTGTATCTTTACTCTGGATTGGGAACAATTTGATATGCATTGAAGTCGGGAAATATTCTGCCCACTATACAGTCTGTTGTTAAAACTACAGATATCTACAAATATGACCTAGTTTTACTCAAGCTAATTCCTGGAGGGAATCTGGTGTTTGAAAAATGTACGTGGTCATATCCGTTATGGTTTTACTGGTTATATCAGCTGTCAGTATATTTGGTAGATATGGCCCAGTGCCATAACTGAAGTAGAGTTGTAATTCTGAGCCCAAACCTGAAAAAGCCAGATGGCCTGGCTCGAAATTGGACTGGGCCGGGCCGTAAATTCTACTAATTCGATCGGGCCGTGCCAGGCTTTGGGCATGTGACATGAGTTTAAAAAATATATATTTTTAAATATAAGTAAAACAATAATATTTCAAACTCATGTTTTCTCAATTTCTTTCTATTTTCAGTTCACTCACAGAAATATTAGGCAAAGTTACCTTAAAAAAATCCATTATTATTGTAACTTGATGCTTGTAGTTTTAGACAGGTGTGCCGCACATTGTTTTAATATGAAGGCAAGTTGCATCTTCTCTGCAGCATCATCTATATGTATTTTATGCTGCTTATGAGCGCACACAATGTATACAACATATTGTGGCAGCTTGTCTTAAGGTAGCTACAAGCCTTTGCAACTATTTTAATTGATTGAAGCAAACTATTTTCCATCCTATAAAATGTGGCAAAACGACTTGATCTTTTTTAGTTGAACAATTAACAAAAAAGTCTAATTGGTAATTGGTTAGTTTTCCTTGTTATATGCTACAGTAGTTTGACTGTGAACCCAATCTGTTCATTCAGCAAGTCCTAAGAGATTATGTTGTAAATGGTTACAAGATACTGTATATGATATACGTGATTGAATTTCGTTATAGTTAGTTATTTGGCTTTCATTTTATTTTAGTAGTCAACTCTTTTATTTTAATTAGTGAATATGGTCATATGATTCAATGCTCGATAATAGATTCTAACGAACATTGTTTGCTGTGTTTCAAATATTTAGCTAAATGTTTATGGCTGTTTGGAGGTGTAGAAACAATAAATTACCTGTTTTATAACATTAGTCTGTTTTTCAAATGTTAAAAATTAGAAGCTTTTTATAACACTATACTGGAAAAAACTAGGCTACAGTTCAGGCCAAACTCAAAATAGTCAGGACCTACACTTATTTCCAAACATAAGAAAAATGAATGCCATCTATTTTCATAATTTTGCACCTTTATTGCAAGGTCAGTTTAATTTCCACCCATTATTGTTTTATTGCTTTCCATATCATTAAAAACTGTAACGCTTTAGGCACACACTGTATCTGTAGCAAAGCCATAATAATTTTTTAGGTCCGGGCTAAATTAATATCTGTGAGGTTGGGCCTGGCTTGGGCTTGGGCCTCATCAGAGCTGGCTTGTGTCGGACCAGGCTCAGTTTTCAGGCCGGATGACAATGCTAATATGAACAGGTGCAATTTCTTCAAGACTGCAAGTGAAATGTCCAAAAATACATGGTGAAATATGTACTATTGTGTTAACATTTTATTGACTAAAAATGCATTACAACACGTTCACCTCGAAGATGAGTTCGTATAGAATAAGCTACATATAGCAGGTTGACTGACTCAATTTCCTTCTCATACATTCCCATAATGTTACAGTACATTTCCCTGTTGAAGCCTGGCATTTATGGACTACAATGGGGGAGCTTTGAACAGTTTTTGTCAGTGCTTCAAAACTAGATGGTCATTGGATAAATGCTGCGATTATGTCCTGCCCATGGATGCTCAGCGTCTCTGGGGGTGAATGGAGGAGTGGGCTGGCCTGGACTACGAGTTTCTGCGTGATGATTGGAGGGTCTGTCGAAAGACTGCATCTCCTTTTAATTGACACCAATTTTTTACTATAAAAAGTTGCTGAAGCTTTTAGAGCTCAGTCCCAGCGTGAATTCTAGTCAAAAGACAAACCTATTTTTTGGTATTTGCTTGGCGAAAGTGCCGTCAAACTGCACACAATGGCAGACAATAATTGACACAACAGTTAATATTGATGACCTGATTTTGAGAAGCCATTTGAAAGTCTTCCTTATGAGGAGAAACTTAGAATTAAACACCAGGGCAGATCAACACCCAAGATAGATTTAGTGCAAAAGATAAGGCAAAGTACTAGGTCTTTTCAGCTCTCAATGTACGAAAAAGTTAACTGGCTGACAGGAAGTGCTGTGACAAAGAAAATGTACTGCTGGCCATGCCTGTTGATGAAACCATCTCATGGATGTGGTGTTTGGTCAAAGGTGGGGTTTGGAGATCTGTCTAACTTTGACAGGGCATATAAAAGGCATGAACATGTGAGTTAATGTGCAATATTAAGTTGCATGGGCAGGATCAGGGTTGAGAATACAATCAATGAAGGTGCTCACATTCAAGTGGCTAAACATAACGAAACTGTCAAATAAAACAGGGCCTTCCTAAACCACCTTATTGATGTGACATCCTTGCTTGGCCAGCAGGAGCTGTAATTTTGGGGACATGATGAGAGTAGTGAATGATCCAACAAGGGGATTCACAGGGAGTTCACATAAACATTAGCTAAATATTACTCTGTCCTGTCCACGCAATTTGAGTCCTCAACTGTGTTTTCTGGCATGTCCCATACTATTCAAAATTATTTGATCTCAGCTTTTGCAGCTACAGTTTCTGATCAGATATTAAATTTATGGTGCTCCCTTTTTTGGATGGCAGGTGGATGAAACAACTGTAATATCCTGCCATGTCCAACTCTCTGTCATTGTTTGCTATGTGGATAGTGCAGGTAAAATTCAGGAGCGCTTCACTGGATAGTTTTAAGTTTCTGAGGGGTGAGATTCTCAGTCTGTTTTTGATGTATTAATTGAGAACATGCAGGGCTACAATTTTAAGGATACGCTTGGCTTAAACTGTCATGGCTTCAGCTCTCAATGGTCTGCAGGCCAATGTGAAAGCAATATAGCCCCCAGTGCAATGTTTGTGCATTTCTATGCACACAGACTGAATCTGGTGCTGTCACAGGGGGCTAAATGCTTGCCTTAGTGCATAATTTCCTTTGCATCACTCTCTGAGTTTGCCACATTTTTTTCATAATTCACAAAGAGGACATCTTTTCTGGAGTCTGCATGTTGTTCAAGGTTGCCCAGAAATGCTCCTACTCGATGGAATTTCTCATCACGGATAGTGAGCACTATAGCAAACAATTATGATGGCCTCCTGCAGATATTTGATAACATCATTGCAGATGCAACAATGGATGATGATACACTGGATTGTGCCAAAGCCTTTTGCAGGATCCCCAAGAGCACTACAGAAATCTGTACATGACCATCCTTGATAACATCTTGGAGTAGATCACTCAACGTCTTTCAAATTTGAAAATTATGCTCTTCTTAGAATCCAGGGAAATTTGATGACATGAGACAAGTGTTTCCAGAGGAGGCCTTACAAAGTGTGCTGAAAAGTTATGGCCATCACTTTGATTCAGGGAGACTGAGGTCTGAACTTCAAGTACTGTATTCAGAATCAGATCAGGACTTGAAGGGTAAAAGGGAAAAGCTGTGTGATTACTTGAAGTTCCTTAAAGACATGGTGTATAACAGTGCAAAGAATCAGCTTTACAAACTGTTCTCATTAGTGGCAACAATTGGAGCTACATCTGCAGGTGTAGTAATGAGCTTCTCCTGTTTAAAATGGCTGAAGTCCTACACCCGTAACACAATGGGCCAAGGCCAGTTTAAGCAGCCCAGCTCTGCTAACCATTGAGAGGACACTGGTCAAGTCACTGGAAAAGATGCCTAGTTGGTGCGACAGGGTCACAGAGCATTTTATTGAAAAGGAAAGTAGGACAGAATTTACATGCAAATAAATGGACAAATCTTATGATGTAGGCTGAAAATGAGCTTCCCATCTTTCAAAGACCAGCAGCCACCACTGAATCTAAAACATGTACAATTAATTTCTGTTTTCAAGATATATGAGTATATGTCCAAATTGTCTTGAACTCATATCTGGTGAAAATTATGTCATGTTCACAATCAAGATATTTGGTAGATGCGGCCACCTCTGGAAGCATTCTAGTTTTGGATTTTGTACGTATCCACATCTCATGAAATACCAGTCATATTAACGCTGTATATACACTTATATATATTTTACACCAACACTTATCCTTAACCCTAATAAGTCTATTGACGCTTGCGATTACCTCACGCACCGTACATGCTAGGAACTAAAGCTTGGTACCGTTGGAAAGGGGAGAATGCAAATAATGAGTGGTGGCTCATCTCTGTAGGTTACTCACAGCCGTAGATATCACGCCTCAAAGCCGACGATGGTCTTTCTTTTTGACTAATAATATCACAGACAGAAAGTAGGAAGTGAAAATGACAAAATAACAAATTTACAATGACGTAGGACATCATCATGCATAAAACAACCATTTTGCTGGGTTTTAAAAACATATAGAAATCTAGTAGAAATGACTGTAGCATTTTGATGTTGACTTGATTGTATGGCCTCCAAACATTGCACACTGGTCCAGGACCACAAGGGGCTTGACAATAAGTAATAACAAGCCTTATTCATTATGGATAACATGCAAAAAACAACATGCAAAAAACAACATGCAAAAAACAACATGCAAAAAACAACATGTAAAAAAAACAAAAAATACATACGTTCTATAGTTTTTTGGAATAAATATTTAATAAAACATAAAATTTAATGATCCAGGATGTTGGATTTAATTAATCCATGTTGTAGCCATGGGTCTTCTGACTCCAAAACCATGAGCCAAAGTATGACCTTTCTAGAGGCCAAAAAGTCAACTGTGTGCCAGGTATTTTCCGATGTGTATTGCTGTCACGTAGCTGTGGTTAATGTTGACAGAAGCATGCAGAGTGCAGAGTTTGGTTCAATGTTTATTAATATGAAAAACAATTAACATACACGCAGCATACAAACATGCATGGTATTAACAATCAAAGATGATTAGAAATCAATACAAGCTATCAATTATTACAAATAAGATATAATTAGATTGAACGGTCCAGTTACTGCCAGTGTGGCACCCACACACGCTTCATGGACCATTACACTCAGAACTTTACAGTTACAGACTAGCACATGCATTAAAGGGCAATTCTTGAGTAAATAAAACATTTTAAATATAGTATTTAAAAACGAAACCTTAGACCAGTGTTTCTCAAATGGGGGTACATGTACCCCTAGGGGTACTTTGGAGTACTGCAGGCGGTAAATGACATTTTTGCTAAAATGCTAATAAAAAAAATGTCATGGACAGTGATCATGCGTCAGGGCCTGCAAGGCCTTCTCTGCAGGCCCAAAGACAATCAGAATCAGAAATGTATTTTTTATTTTTTTTAAATAATATATATTTTACAAAGTTCATTTAAATTAGTCTATAGGGTGATTTTATTGCTACAGTACGTTCTTTTCAGTCGCCTTGCTTTTAGCGCAGCTCATATAAATGAAAGTTTTTATCTAATAATATTTTTTCATCTGTGTTGTCTCCAGGTAGACTAGGGCCTGCAGAATTCCGAGTGAATACTGTCTGCTGTTGAAGCCCATCAGGACCATGTTATTGATTGTCATATTTTTTAACCAATCAGATTTCGACTTTACCATGTTGGGTGTGTTCTTTGACCAAGTAAAGCGTTTCTGCAGGGCAAGCCTTATGTCAGCATCGTTTCTGTCACTGATAGGAGGGGCAGTTCAATAAAGAACAACAACTAGCTTAGCTCTCCCAGCTTAGCTCTTCCTTCTCCGATTTCTTTAAACTTTCAATTTTTAGATTGTTAGATTTTCTACTTTTAGCAGGTACTGTAGTTTGCAAAACTTCTGGGTGAACAAAATAGTGGTATTTCTGAGTTCTGACATACTAACGTTAAGAAATATAACTTAAAAGAAATACGATGTAGCCTATTTATATTTTGTTCAATAGATTACATTGATAGTACAGCTAAATGTGTACCGATTATAATAAAACAATAAAATACCTTAACAGAATAATATGATTAGGTAATTATCCCTGTTTTGGAGAAAGTCACTTTAAACAGACATTCTCATCTTACACAAAACTTCTGCAATGCTTAGTTAGGGCAAATTCAAACACAAACGTCTATTGCGTTTGCGTTTACAAAGTGTTTCTCTTATTTAATTAGGGAAAGAAACGTAAACCATTGACATCTAATAAATATTATACATTCTTGACCTGCAATGTAAATTATGTTCTTCTGGATATGTAGGAATATTTACTTTTCTATATTTGAATTGGCTGATCAACATCTAAGAAATAGCAGATTTTAGCCTGATAAATGTGACATTTGGCATAGTTCTTAAAAGTACTTCTATCGGTACTCGTATCAGCAAGTACCCAAAATGAAATACTCTGTACTTGTACTCGTTCCATAAAAAGTGGTATCGGCCCATCCCTAGCCTTAAAGGTTCTTAACGGGGCTAGTGCATGTACTGTATTTGTATTCATGCAGGGGGAGACAGACACACTTCATCCTGGCGCCAGGCCTGTTAATACTTGTTAATTATTACTGCTTGTTTTAGATCACTACTGGTGTGAAGCATGTGCAGATCATATATATAAGGTCTGTGGTTCAGATTCAGGGGTCTTAGTGGGCTGTGCTTTTGAGTGTGCGTGGTAAACCTGGATGTGCGTTTAATAATGCATAGTGTTACATTCTTATGGTTTCAGTCGTGTCGGGTCAATTAGTGTATTTTAAGTCTCATAGGTGTTGAGCCTCGTGTTAAATAACCTTTATCAAGTGGAATAAACTTATCTTCACCATGAATATGGGATGCATTATATGCCGAATGACAATAACCTCTAGCCCTAGAATGTCATTGTGAGGTTATTATAATGCGTTTTCATTTTGGGAAGATAGTGAAGGCCTAGGTGTAAAATGCACGGCCTGCCACTGGTCATGCATAATACCAAAAATAATTATACTATAATAATGAATTATATTAAATGCCCTGAGGGGCCTTTAATGCATATCTGTGTGCAGTCATTAGGGAAAGCCGTATCACAAAATAGTCTGAGTATCCTGTGACTGTTCTAACAAAACACTTTTTTGTAATCTGTAATTGATGTTATTTGCAATGTTGTAGAAATCCTCCTTGATGAAGCACATTCTTCTGTGGCTAGGCAAGGTGATAAAGATTTGTGCCAAGGACTTCAGTGCCAAACACACAATTCTGACAGTACGGCAAATAGTGCCTTTATGTAGAATTTCAGCATCTCCCACGGCATATAAAAACATGCCACAGAAAAAAAAAGCGCAGTGCCACACAGACCATCTGTGGGATGGTGAGAGCATGGCTTTGTACTGTGCAGTACAGAAAATCCATACACCTCTCATGCATGTACTCATCGGGAAAAGCTAAAGGGTCTGATCTGTCCCGAAACACCCTCTCACGTCTTAAAGCATGTCTTCAATATCTGTGCTTCTTCATCCAAAACATCCTTCAGAAATGGGCATGCCATGGGGCAGGAAGAAACACAGGGGAATGGGACTTTCTTTATTAATTTGATCGGACGAAATCGTACATTTTATTACTATCATTATTTCACCCAAATTTGGAACTTGTTCAAAAACGCCATATTGTAAGCTTTTTTTTTAGCGCTGTCCAGGATTTGGTATAGATGAGCACTATCATCTGCCTTTTCACGTCACTCTCCAGTGACCCCTTGTGTGCAGGTTTAGGCACATGTAAAGTTGGTGAGTGTAGTCATCCCATGCATGATCTGACTAAAGATTTCCATGTTGGATGAGCAGTGCGAAATGAGTCAGCATCTCGGTGACATGGGGTTAGATAAACCCCATGTCTGCTCCTCTGGCATCCTGCATCTATCCAAAAAGACGCAGAGTTGATGACAAGGCAGGGTCAGTGGGATTTGGGAGGGAGAAAATTGGGGGAAAATCCAGAAAATAAATAAAAAGATATAAAAAAACAAAAACAAAAAACATTCATGGTGGGAAAATGCACAGCATGCGCCATTATCATACATGCCAGACGAGTAGGGAACTGTGTTTTAAAAAGAAAGAATTGGTTGTCTTGGCCGAACAAGATAATGTCATTAGATATATCCAGACAGTGTATGAGCAGGCAGATATCAGACAGGCGCAAAAAATAGTGTCTGATCCGACCCACATACTTCACCTAAAACTCCATCTTTTACCTTTTGCTAAGTGATTCAGGGGCCTATTTTCACGATCTAAGCGCATGGCGTGAAGCGCATGGTGCAAGTGCGCTTTGGGCGTGTCCAAGTCCACTTTTGCTAGTTTGACAGTGGATAAAAGGGTCCATGCACCGGGCACATGGTCTAAAATGGTTGAACTAAGTGTCTTCATTAATTCATAAACCAATCAGAGATTCATCTCGCATTCCCTGTAAGAGCCAGGCGCGTTTGTACCTTTGGCACATTGCTATTTTTTATTTGTAATCTTTTGCATGTTCATGTGCTGCTGCGCTTCCCTGTGTGTGTGCAACAAGCATAGTGTGCACGCGCTGTGCCTATGCCATAGGTACATTTGACTAATTTGCTGTTAAAATAACTGACGTGCTGCGCCATTGACTTTAGACCAGGGTTTTGTTGGTCACTGGCGCAATCACTTTCCGTTGCCTCAAGATAGCAATACACCCAGAATTATCCTGAACACACCACCCTGTTAGCCCAGAACTCCCATGGGCACAAATATGGGCACAGGTGCATTTGCTATTGAAACGATGCGGGCGCCTGATGGGAAATTGACAACTGCGTCGGTCTTTAACTAGCAAAGACACTTGCGTTCAGACTTGCGCCGGGTGCAAGATAGGGCCCTCAGACTCCACAAGTGCAGGCTCAACCGATATGAACACTCATTTGTGCCGCTGGTCATTAAGCTTATTAACAACACTACCATGTAACATAGATGTTCGCCATAAGTGGTGTGCCATATACACTCACCTAAAGGATTATTAGGAACACCCGGTCAATTTCTCAATAATGCAATTATCTACTCAACCAATCACATGGCAGTTGCTTCAATGCATTTAGGGGTGTGGTCCTGGTCAAGACAATCTCCTGAACTCCAAACTAAATGTCAGAATGGGAAAGAAAGGTGATTTAAGCAATTTGGAGCGTGGCATGGTTGTTCGTGCCAGACGGGCCGGTCTGAGTATTTCACAATCTGCTCAATTACTGTGATTTTCACGCACAACCATTTCTAGGGTTTACAATGAATGGTGTGAAAAGGGTAAAACATCCAGTATGCGGTAGTCCTGTGGGCGAAAATGCCTTGTTGATGCTAGAGGTCAGAGGAGAATGGGCCGGCTGCTTCAAGCTGATAGAAAGGGCAACTTTGACTGACATAACCACTTGTTACAACCGAGGTATGCAGCAAAGCATGTGTGAAGCCACAACACGCAAAACCTGGAGGCAGATGGGCTACAACAGCAGAAGACCCCACCGGGTACCACACAACTCCACTACAAATAGGAAAAAGAGGCTACAATTTGCAAGAGCTCACCAAAATTGGACAGTTGAAGACTGGAAAAATGTTGCCTGGTCTGATGAGTCTCGATTTCTGTTGAGACATTCAGATGGTAGAGTCAGAATTTGGTGTAAATAAAATGAGAACATGGATCCATCATGCCTTGTTACCACCGTGCATGCTGGTGGTGGTGGTGTAATGGTTTGGGGGATGTTTTCTTGGCACACTTTAGGCCCCTTAGTGCCAATTGGGCATCGTTTAAATGCCACGGCCTACCTGAGCATTGTTTCTGACCATGTCCATCCCTTTATGGCCACCATGTACCCATCCTCGGATGGCTAATTCCAGCAGGATAATGCACCATGTCACAAAGCTTGAATCGTTTCAAATTGGTTTCTTGAACATGACAATGATTTCACTGTACTAAAATGGCCCCCACAGTCACCAGATCTCAACCCAATAGAGCATCTTTGGGATGTGGTGGAATGGGAGGTTCGTGCCCTGGATGTGCATCCCACAAATCTCCATCAACTGCAAGATGCTATCCTATCAATATGGGCCAACATTTCTAAAGACTGCTTTCAGCACCTTGTTAAATCAATGCCACGTCAAATTAAGGCAGTTCTGAAGGCGAAAGGGGGGCAAACACAGTATTAGTATGGTGTTCCTAATAATCCTTTAGGTGAGTGTATGTCATTGTGCAATATGTAGGCTATGGAATTTTGTAATATGCTGTTGGACAAATTGATAGTTGGGCAACACATAAGCTAGTTGGGCTATCCAATATTTTACTGTGTAATGAATATTTATTTACTTGTATGTATATGAAAGTATGTGTACATGTTGACAAATGTCTGTTGTTGTTATAATGTGTATGGCAAAGTATTTCGTATCTATCTATATACTTAGATATATACTTCCGCGATTGAATTTACAAGTGTATAATCTGCACACAGGAAGTCGCTGAAGAGTGATGTGGCAAAGTAGATAATCTGATTTATCAATCCAAAATCCCAGGAACATTCATATCAAGGCTTGACATAAAAAATCTTAGCCAACCAAGAGCATATCAACTTAACAATCGACTAGTCGACTGAATGGGGTCAGTCCTAATTAGGAGTAGAATTACTTATTTTGTTACTGAGAAAAAAGGGAAGATAAGATATTTGGTAGGTAATAAGCAAACATTTATTTTATATTTTCCTCCCCTCCCCAATTCCCACTGGCCCTGACTTGTTGACATCTCAGCATCTCCTTGGCCAGATCTGTGGGATGGCGAGACGCAAGCACATGGTTCATCCAACCACATGTTGCAGAGCCGCTGATTATTTTCGCACTGCTCATTCAACATGAAAGCCTTTAGTCAGATCATGTGCAGGATTATTACGCTTACAAACTGGAGAGCCAAGTGGCAAGGTAGAAAGCCAGAGAACCCATATTCAGGCTCGAACCACTGACTATCATGACGTAGACTGTTCTCCAATGCAGCAACTTAGCCCACTACACCATGCATACCCCCAGAATAAACAAAATGATGCACCTTACCACCCTTTCCCTGTTTTCCGCCAAAGTGAAGACCTGTCAAGACCTGTTGTAAGCCTATTTTATGCGCTGTTAGTCATTTTTCCAAGAAGCATTCACATTACAAGTCAATGTCATAATTCACCCCACACAAAGATATTATTATTAGAATTACTTATATTTTTCCTTAGGGAAAACCTTTGTTACTGGCATTTTACATGTCAAATAGCAAAAACGACTTGTCCAAAGCAGAAGTTTCAAATATTGTGATATTTCTATAATTTCTGGAAACAAGGAATACCCAGTAAAACAGTATGTTCTAATTTGTATTCAGGGAGGTATTTTTGTGATGGCACCAAGGCCATCGTCCAGAGAATTAAGGCCATCTAGTAAAAATAGCCAACTCAATTTTTCTTCAAAGCACCTATTCAATTCAATCACATATACAACATGACCTAAAACTAACGTTTTGGTCACACTGGTACAATGTGGCAAAAAGGACATCACAAGTCACCAATTGTAGATGAATTAGTTTAGCTCTGCACTTGGGAGACTTTAAAATTTTTAAAAAAATGTATTAAATAATGATTATAAATTAAATAATGATTACACTTTTTTTCACATTATTTTTTCCCCTAAAAAATAGATTTTGTCCTGGACAACGCTAATGTCAATCCCTGCAAATGAGACCAAGCCAGCGAGAATCGGTAGCTTCATTGACTAGCAAAACAATCTCATAGATGAACACTAACCAGTTACATACCAAGTTATAAGCTAGGAAATGCTAAAATTTGTTAGCAAACACAAAATGTCTAGCGTTATCAAACAAGCGAACTAATGTTAGCTAGCATCTTAGTATCATTAACGTTAGCTAGCTTTCATGAATGTTAACCAGTGAACATTGAGTTTATTCTGTACCTGTAAATGACCGAAAACCCCTGTTTGACAAAACGCTACCAACATGCTTATTCATCTCCGGTGGATACAGTAGCATAGACTTCCTGTGGGCAGCAGCAAGCCAAATATATAGTTAGACTTGAATTAATCAAACTACCTAGCTAAGCAGCAAATACCATGCCAGCTAGCAAAGAGCTGGCAGACCGCCGACGCTTACAGCTGACGGTCCGCTAGCTTTTTGCTCATCGTTTCCTCCGGGAATCCTACGCACTCACACTATTGTTCCAGTTAGTCCATCAGCTGCGTATAGGCTATATCATAGGCTAGGCTTATGTTCTAGATTTATATATCTAATGAAAAATATTTTAAAATATTTACAAATTTGGTTACAACAACATTCAAATACAATACAAACACAGTTGGGTTTATTTTAAAATTCAAAATTTTATTCAGTTATAAAATATATATTAAAGAAAAAAGCTTGTCTAAAACGCTGTTCACCTGCCGGTGGACCTCTTGGCCGGCAGTTGACCCCTGGTTAAACAATGTGCAAACCGCCGGGCGGACCACCAGCTCTGCCAGTGCTGGTCCGCCAGCTCTATGCTAGCTGGGATACATCGTTTTTCAAACATTACTAGACATATTGATTTGTCCTCTTACCTCAGTTTTTACTATTATTTATTTTTGTCCATTCAGGTCTTCTTTGAATGCCACAGCTTGTAGAGTCTTCACCTTCTTAAAAAGGCAGCACAGCGCGCTCAGTTACCATAGCAGCATAGCTAGACTGTTTGACACTGGATTGTTTTCAGTGGATGTTGTCAGCTAGAGGCTCTGACCAATCTCATGAGCAGACAACAAACTTTTTTTTGAGGAAACACTAACAGTTCTGTAAAGTTTTATGTGTCAGAATGTACTAAGCAGTTGGATTCACAATGCCATCAGGTTTTAGAATTTGACATCAAATATTACACACTGAAAGCTGATCCAGTTTTAAACTTATATACTTAGGTCTGAAATATGTCAGGATGGCATAACACAGTCGAACACACGTATGTGTGCTATCCAAACTAGATACGTGACCAAACGTCATATAATGACTCAATATTTCACTATGATATGCCTGTCATTTCTGACATGCAGAATGCATGGGTTAATGTGGAATAATCCAATAACAATAGCGCAAGCATTGTTTTCATTATTTTTTTAAGCTTTGTGTATATACACTGAATGATACTGAATGATTTATTTTACAATATTTTATTTATTTTATTGTACTGTAAAGCACTTTGGATCAACTATGGTTGTGTTAAGCTTCTGCGCTATGAATAAACCTGACTTGACTTGATGATTCAAAAATGAATGTGAAATAGTCAACTAGAACAGCTGCAGATATCAAGTCTATTAGTAATATATCCAACTAAATATATCACAATTTGTTATATCATTAATATCAAGTCAATATACTACTACATTTGCATGTGGGTGGAAATATATGCTAGAGCCATCATCAGTATTTTAAAGAAAATAATGAGAATATATGTAATCACATATTGCCAACGTCCATGTACGGATTTAAGATATGACATGTGTATGAATTTTTATGATATCCAAACTAGCTATGTATGTGACCTAACATCATATATTGAATAAATATTTTCCTGTTTATCGTGTATATCAGCAAAACTCTGGATATGTATTGGAAATTATCCGGATTCTACAAAGAATCAAATTTATTTTATAAAGCCCTTTTTACAACAGCAGTTGTCACAAAGTGCTTTGAGAGACACCCGGCCAAATCCACCAACAGCAAGCAACACAAATGAAGCACAGTGGCAAAAAAAACTCCCTAGTAGGTGGGACCTAGGAAGAAACCTAGAGAGAGGCCAGACTCAAGGGGGTGGCCAGTCCTTTTCTGGCAGTACCAGGTGGGGGATCTGAAGGTACAGAGCCCATTGTATTAAGTTCACACTGTTTATTAGTAATTATTGTCTGAAAATGAAGATAGGAATGGGTGGGCTGTGACCATAGTCTTTGTGTAGCATCAACACAGTTTGGTGGTCTTGGGCAGAGAGAATGCAATGCTCTCTGGAGATGTACAGCTGGAGTCACCAGTTGGAAACTTGAACACCAACAGCAGTGACGTGGGCACCAGCACAGCGGTGGGGACAGGCCACATGGTCCTGAAGTACACAGTTGGGTTTGGGTCCTTCTAGGATGAACTTGACAACAGAAACATTAGAGTGGGCGTACCTTGGGTATAGTACCTCAGTACAACTCTGACCCCAAAATAAATACATAAACTGCCTCTGGTCCCCCATCCCAAATGAATGAGAATTGGGGGAATATCCATTTTGGTTATCGACGGATTCTGGCACTTTTCACCCATTGGGTGAATATCCATTTTTGTTATCCCCAGATTCTGACACTTTTCACCCAGCGAGGGTTAAGTGAAGAAACTAATCAAAAGACCAGAATACAGTGAAAGCAACTATACACACAGCGGTCCCTAGCTAGCAGGCCAGATGAAACATTCATCCTCAAATCACATAACCCTAGCACCACACAATTATGATAGACAACACAGCACACAACAATGAACATGGGCCAAAAAAAACTATTAACATCTAAACAGTTTACTACTGTTTACTACTAACACAAACAGCAACAGAATATAATGCCAATATCTTTATATCATTATATTAACTCTAAACAGCACTCATTCCACTGCTACATTATAAACACTTATGAAAGCAAACCAACTTCGAGGAGTCAAAATGTTTACATAAAAGATAACTTTCAGTTGAGCGCCTGGCATAAAGCGCCAGTACACACAATATCTGGTCAAAGCACAAACCAAACTCTAACTACCTTTATGAATTTACTGTACACATCACAATAGATAATAACTGACCAATTAAACCACAAACACAGGAACTTACATACATGTGCTCATGAACTAAGTGAAATTGGCAGTGTATGATTATCGACACAACAGCAGTGTATTCAGTGCCCAAATGCTTAATATGTGTTATTAAAAGAAAAGGTGATGTTACACAGTGGTAAATAGTCAACTGTCCCGACTTTTTGTTAGTAAAGTGAAACATCATATAATGTGTTAATAATGTGTTCAATATAGTAAAGGGTGAATTGAAATTTCAAATGACACTTTTGTTTGTTTTTATTGCATTTTTTCATATTGTCCCAAAGTTTTTGGAATTGTAATAATAAAGTACTTATAGGCTTGAATGATATACTATGATTTTTTGGAAGGAAACATAAAGGCCAATGGGTTTTGCACTACATGCAGTACAGCATGTCCATACAGCCATGTATGAGTAGGTTATCAGTGTCCTCATCAAGAAATACCAACAAGCTAGGCACCTAAATGGACTCCAAATGAGTTATTTGAGTGTCCCCATAGACTAACCCTTTTGGGTTCCCTGTAGGATCCTCTGTGAAAACAGTTCTATCCCTTTATTTTTCTACAAGAGTACAGCATTGAGTCTGCCACCCCCAGATTTCTGCTACTTACAAAGCTAGAGCCAATAGATTTAGATAAAGATCACTCAGTCTGATGCGGAAAGAAATGTATTGGCTTAGTTTCCACGGTTTCCTTTGCATACCTTTCATACAAAGAAAAGCCTGCACGTAATTTACAGAATGGTCAAATTGGTGGCATTTGGGCAGTGTGCTAGGACAATGAAATGGGGGTATTTGGCACAGTGAGTGTATTCTTGCAGAAATCATGGATAAGTAGACACAATGGTTGAACAACATGTCACGATCTGAAAGACACACACACATGCAGTACAGGAAAAATTTAAGAATTTGTCACGAGTTTGAAAAAGCTTAATCAAGGCAATATACATTACCGTTCAAAAGTTTGATATATGGGTGATGCACATATAGGCTTGAAGGTCTGAGACCGAAACATTGTTTTTTCTAATAAATTATTGCTTGCGAAATGGTCAGAGTGCAAGACGTATTTTCCTATGAATTCCAAAAAAAAATGCACATTTCTGAGTGACCCCAAACCTTTGAATGATAGTGTAGGGTGAAGTCAGCAAAATGGGTCACTTTTTGGTAAAGGGCTTTTAATACCATGAAATAAGCTATGCATGAGATCTAATGTAATTTTTCTGCCCTGCCTGCCTAGAAAACTCAGACCAATTGAAACTTTTGTTACAAGTCCACACGTGTTGAAGCAACAATGCAAGATCAGTTATTGTGATTTGCTGTAAAGATATTAAGAGATATGATGCTACAACCTTATTTGGCCCATTTTACCTGATGGCCCAATTTAGCTGACTTCACCGTACAGATAGAGGACACACTAATATATACTGCCCTCCATACGAATTGGAACAGTACTCAAAAATGGCTATTTATGCTGAACAGATTTTTAAAAATTATACAAAAAGGATATGCCCGTTGCCACCATAAGGGAATTCTTTTTTTGCTTTCCACAAAACCCATTTTGGATCCAGAAATGGAGCATTCCAAGCTCACACATTCAATACTATCGCCAAATGACTGAAAATGGCAGATTTGGAAGAATGTGATGAACACTTTGGAAAATAATTTACACACTCCTCTCAAAATCCCTGACACTGCCTCGTCAAAAACTTATCAGCTGGTCCGGCATGGTCGAGGGTGCTACATTGCTTCCTACAAGCATGTCACTAAACCATCTGCATCTTACCACACTGCTTATTCAACACAGAAGGCTTTAGTCAGTACATGTGCAGAAAGATTACCACTTCGCCAATCTGTATACGAGGAGTCACAGGAGAGCGACGACGTGGCAAGGTATGGTATTCCAACTTCCTTTTTGACAAGGGCTCCGGCCATATAAAGTGTCTTGAACAGAATCGAACCCTGGCCACTGTGACTAAGTTGTGCTGCAAAAAGGACCATTTTAAATTACCTGAAAAGCCTTGCATAAACAATTGGGAATTCAATGTAGGCCTACATTACAAAATTAACAACAAAAAAATCACAATCATTTCGTAATGCATTAACCAGTAACAGTATATATCACATTATATTAGGAAGCATTTAAATGAGTAAGATGAATAATACCACAAACACGTTCCTCCTAACCTGCATCACCCATATATCAAATCGTCCTGTCTTTTTCCAAGCTACAGTAGGTTATAATTTGGTATGTAACCCTGATCATGGGCATGAACTATGCATGCATAGTAATTCATCCCAGACAGTATCAATGGGCAGGTAATAATTAACATCAGTCATGAATCATGATATCAACAGTACTCGTTGAGTTTTTTCCTGATCTGTCATGGGATTGTAAACACTTTGACTTTGACAGGATGTTTACAAGAGTAAGGCCTACAGGGTGAAGTTTTATCGCTCACAGCTGTTATTTCCCTATTGGCATAAAGGGATATATAGAGTATATCAACAGTGTTCATTGGCTTTATGTAGTAGTAAAATCTAACAGACATATAATCCTAATAATTTATCTGAAACTGCAATTACCTTTCTGCAAGTCTACATCATGGTTATACAATTAGTTTGTCATCTAATACAACTCTGTTCTGTTTGTTGTTTTATGCATTCAGATTTAAATTTACTGTAACAAAGGAACCGAAACCAGTTTATTACTTTCTAAATTACAGAAATGCAACCACAGAGAGGAGAAGCAGTTCGTGTGAACTGGGAAGAGTCAAGGCTACATTTAAACGGAGGCATATTTATATAGCGCATCGCTCACGTCTCCTTCCCTGTCCCTTGTCACATGCTCCAGTGTCCCCGCCACCACCAGTCATCTTCAGAAAAGTTGGCTACCCCGCCAGCACCAGCAGCGCCATCCCTGGTCCACCCTCCGCCATCGTCCGTCACCCTGGCGTCGCGTGACATTCTTTCCCACAGGCAGTCACATAGTTCCAACGTCTTCTCATGCAAGGGGGCTTGGGACACTGCAACAGGCGGGGGGTACTTCAAAGTCGGGCTGGTTCACAGCTGCAGCCTGTCGCTCCAGCAGCCAACTCCAGTTTGTAATCATTATTAAAGGCTTGACCCCAAAGGCATCTCTGCCGCTGTTCGCACCCCCACCGTCCCCAATTGCGCTTCAGAGGGCTCCTCTATAGGCAACTCCAGTTACCCATCAATCGCCTGGAGGGATGGTCTGGGGGCATTGTAGTATGCCCAGTGGTGATGAGGGGGCACCATCGTTTGGGCATGGGAGGGCAATGCCCAATGTCCAGAAACTTCAAACTTCCTAAGTGTCACTGTGCCACATGTAATTCTCCAGTGAATGGAGCTCAATTTCAGGTCTGACAATGAGTGAGTTAAACACTAAAGCTTTGTTTGGCATAATGTGGTCATTCAAAACTCTTACTGCGAGTGAGAACATGTCTAGCTCTGAGAAAGAACAAAAACAAAATAAACTGGGCTTGATTGTTACCTCTAAAATGACTGCAGCTTTTATCAAGTCACAACACAGGGGAAAAATACAATAAGAACATTTCTGTTTTCCTGGTCATCTACCACTAAAGGCCATGCATTAGTTGTTGCCTTGGAATACCTTGGCCCAACCACAAACCACTCATTGGCTCCATAAGGTATTTCCCCTTATGACTACTGGTCATCCCCACAGATCCTCTATTTGCTATCAACACCTGTATCCTATACTGAACAGGTCTAAAACAGCCGAGGTAACCATATATTTACTTTCCCAATACACGCGACTCATCCATCCTGTGTTTGTTACAATGAGTGCATCATGATAACAATGATTAGCACCAGTGTTCAATGCCATCACAGTAGCTTGAGGACCTATGGGCCAGATGGCACGTTGTTAACAGATAGGATGCAGCATTCGCTCCTTTCCTTTTGTTATTTATTCCACATGCCAGATATTGATGTAATATTCTTGAGTCACTAAAAATAACTGCAGCAGGTGTCAGCTAATGGCAGCCTTTTCAGAGGAGTGGAAGTTGTCTTTCCAGGTGTGCTGTAGTAACAGGTTACATGAAGACTGATAACCATTCATTAAAGATTCCATGCTGGGTACGCCATGCAACTGAACAATCCACTTCTATGCATACAGTACTAAAAACAATGTGTTATTAGCAACAGACATTATGGAAACCCACATTTCTTTTTGTGTTTTGAATTTTTGAAGTTTTTTGTTAATCTATAGGAAATAATCAAATCATAATAACACAGTTTGTGTCAATAAATATCAATGAATACATTTATAAAACAAACTGCAATAGTTTGTCACTTTTATGGTTTTAACAAACTCACACTAATAATGGGATAAGTGTATTATATCTTCACCAGTATACTTGTCGAACATAAACAGTAAATGTTTAGCCCTTCATTTCCTATAGATCAGTGTACAGTCATGTTTTTAAACAATATTTTTGGTATTTTTAATACAGTTATTTGGGAGATCTCAACTCAACCATTAAAGCAACATTCGAGGACAAATTACACTTTCATAAAAGATCCATTGCCAATTATTTATTGCACCGTTGACTGTAATTCCCTATGAATAAAGAACCTAAGGTGTTTGCATTGTTGGGTTGAAATAAAGTAATTAATATGTTTACATAATCTTGGTAATTTATTTTGCTTAGCTAACACAATGAATAACATATTTAACAGCGCTTTGGATAACATAACAGCACTGAGCAGTACTTCATTGTCACCTTTGCTTATACAACGCAAAATACTCTGAGCTTTGTATGGATTATTCTATTTGCTAATAGATTACATATGCAGACAGGAGATATATTGTGTGACGTTTGAATATGATGTATCATCTGCGCCAAAAAATACCAGTGTTTGTTGATTTATGCTTTGTTGCACTATATCTATACAAGCGGACCTAATAAAAGGCCATTAAAGCCCTGTAATGAAAACAGAACAAACAACATTTTTAAATGCCGCTGACAATCTTTTCTATGTATTACCTTTACCATAGTAATGGAATGCCATATCCCTAGAGGGTGAACTGGACGTGACTGGCAATTAATTTTAAATAGCTAGTCTGTCCATGAACAAAGTCACTAGAAGGGAGGCTCATCCAGCACTGTGGCCAGGGGTGATAGAGCTTTAGCAGGGTACTAGGTGTATTGGCAGTGGGTAAGTGTGAATGTCTGTTGTATAGATTCGCTCCAGAGCTATCCAGGTACGTTTAAAGACTGATGTTCTGAAAGGCACATCTCTATTTTTCCACCATACATTTGGTTTTATTATTATTATTTTTTTCTTGGTTCTACACAATCCAAATCCCTTAGCTTTGTGTGTGAATTTGTGCATGTGAAGGGGTTGGCTAGCCATAATACGCTGGCGGTGATTGATGAAAATGGGTGGTGGTGGACGGGACCCCCCAGGCTTGTATCAGAATGCCAGGCATCGCTCAGTGGTCCCAGCAGCACGAGCCTCTGACACTTAACCAGCGCCTTCCAGTTGTCTCCAGCCTTAAGCCGGTCTCCTCTTAAGACACATATGGAGATCAGACAGCAGCGACACTCTGAACATTTTCAATTACACTCTGACATAGTACAAGTGAATAATAATACAGTATGTTAGGATACTTTTTCATTACAGAGGGTGCAAGGCATGTTTGATCAATTTCAGTAATTTTGAATTAGTTATCGAGTTCAGCTGTAATCATGTACCAATACAACGGGGACATATTACTGAAAAACAGACAGAAGGAGCCTCTGTGTTTGACTGGCAGGCCTTGAGATGTCTCAGCTACAGCCTCCCATTACAAGACCATATCAGGCTATGCTTTGGAGTAACATATTCTCTGGCTCTTGGCAGTCCTCTGGGCTACAGTGGATCACATATTGAAATCCATTGTGTAGAATGCAGGGTGGTAGTTAAGTAAGAATATTAAAGTGTAGCAAGAGTCTTTGAAAAGTGTGACATTTGACATTTTCTGTACAGGTGGAGTTAGTCGAAATGTATATGCTACAGCAGTGTTTTTCAACCCTCTGCTCGTGGAACACTAGCTGTTCCATGTAGTTGATCCATTTCTGAGCTAACACACCTGATTCAACTCATCTGCTAATTTTCAGGCTCTTGATTAATGAATACAATGAGCTAGTTCAGCAGCTACAGCTAAACTGTAGAACATCTGGGCCCGTTTTTATCAAGCTTCTCAGAATTACTCATAAGAACACTGCTAAGAACATTCCTGGGTTAAAGCTGCCCTTCAAAGTTAGTTATCAAACATCTCAGTCCTACTTTAAGTGAAGTGTAGGACTAAATCTTAAGTGTCAGTCTTAGAGCTGATTCACGACACTTTGATGTGCCACAAATGGGATTTTGGATGACGACATATAGGCAAGGACTAATCACTAAATAGATGTACTTATTTAAGAATATTCTCGAATAAATTCACATTCAATGGTGACATTGCTAAGAGGAGTTGACATTCAACACACATTTGACAATAAATCATTTTCAAGGGAATCGTTTATGATATTGGCTACACATTGGAAATGAAAGATCGAAAAAAGTATCCAACACGTTTTCCATTATTTCTGAATTACTAATTTCAAACCGGAGTGCTGTTAACTGACCTGCCTATATATAGCCTAGAGTTAATGATGTATCCATAGCCACCATGGATTCCAAAAAAACACTACCGCTTGCTGAATTAGTCGAACAGAGGAAACATGTTGTAAAAGGCAAGTTCACCTCAACATTAACCAGCGCTGACAAGAAAAAGGCATTGGACGAAATCTCTAGACATTTAAACGCTTCACAGATCTCATGCACTTGGTCACCATCTAACTGCGAGAAGAAATGGCACAACATTTTCAGGAAAAGCCACTCTAAAATAGCCGCCTTCAAATCCAACATTTTGCACACAGGTATGTAGGCTATAGTTAATTTCTTTCTCATTTGCATGCCTAGGCCCTTTGCCACTAGCCCTACCTTACTTTCTTGTCGTTTTTATGATAACTGATATTCAAACTCAGGCAAAGGCCCCCCAAGGCAAACCACTGAGCACCCTTTGTGAGGTGGGGCAGCACATTCTTGAGGAGAACAATGTCGTAATCTCCAGAGTGGAGTGGAGCCAGGATCCTGCAGCAATGTAGCTTGAAATGCTATCACAAAGGTACGGCTTAAATTATTTTTGGTTAACTCAATCCATGAGAACAATATTTCACATTTCAAATATTAAATTATTCTGTTATAATGAAGACGCAGCGGAGTCGCATGTCCTGGCGAGCCTAAACACGGGCTCTGTATGCCACCCCTGCTTTTGATGTCCTCCCAAGCACCTCAAGTCAGGTATCTCCGGTGGTGGACTGCAACACGAATACTACACCCTAGCACTGAAAAGGAGAAAACAAGAGTGACAAAAAAATGGCCTGATAAAACCACTTGTGTATATTGATAATGTGTACCCAAAGTGGAAGTTGGCAAAGTGTTGTCTGAAGGCTGCCCCATCACATGGGTTGATGTTGCTTGGGGGGCTGGCATCTCCAGCATCTCCATCATTGTCTTCCTCTGGTGGGGGTGGGATGTAGCACATCTTGCAAATATTATGCAGCATTGCAGAAGCCATTATGATACGGCACACTCTTTCTGGGGAGTACCGAATTTCGGAATGTAGAATGTGGAATCTGCGCTTCCACTGGCCAATCCCTCTCTCCACCACACTTCTTGTGATACGATGTGCCCTGTAAAGGGGTAGGACATTGAAACCTTATTTATCGCCTATATTAGGATACAGTGTTCTATTAATAAACTATGACACTATTCTGTATAAATATATCTTGATCTTTATATGAGTGCCATCAATTGCGCCTACTACTCCTGGGAAGCTGGTTATTTGCATGAATTGTGTTTGTTGGATTACGCGGGGTGTTGATGGGAAGTCAATGAAACGTGTGACAATGTGTGGAGCTGTAAATGTCATAATTGTTTCCATGACAACTTGGCTTATTGATGGTTGTGATTGCCCAAATCATCAGCATTGCATTGCTGCATTTTTCCTATTGCAAGGAAACTAAGCATCATCACCACCTTCAATTCATCTGAAAATGCATTGCTGCGTAAAGTCACTGGTGAAATGATGTCCCTCCCTCAGTTGCTGATGAAGATGATGCCTGCTCTGTCCAAACAATACCGTTTAATTAACTGTGCGTCTTCAAACAATTAAAAAACATTCTTCCTCTCCTGAAAGTTTTGCGCACGTCTCTGTCTCCTCAGTGCCATCACAAGCCCCTACTGGCAACTCCTAACCACTTGAGACCTCTCAAGCTGTCTTAAATTACTTGGAGAGTAAGAGTGATTCTTAGATTTGAGAAATTGTATAACTTGATTTTATACTTAAGTTTGAGAGTAGGAGTACATTTGATGAATTCTCAGCACTTAAGACTTGAATGGTGCTTTGTGAAGCTTGATACAGTAAATACAGGCCCTGGTGTGCCCTGAGGATAGGGTGGAATGACACTGTGCAACAGGTATTGAAACAGAGATTTTGTACATTATCAGGGGACAGGATGGGCTGGTGCCACAATATATTAAACCAAACAGATACTATCAAATGACATAAAAAGAACGAGGATGACTAATACAGTTCGGTGGATGAGAACTAATGCCCAAAATATTCTGTTGTGACAAGAAACCTTTTCTGGACTGAGCACTTTGAATGAATTTCTGCATATATTTCCCAAACATTAAAAACAAAATGTATTTTTCATACTACTGTGAACTTCTTAAGTCATCTTTAAATCTAACATACAGTACTCCTAATTAAGTTATGTTGAAATCTAATGACTTGATAATTATTTGAGGGCATAAAGCACATTATCTTTAAAAAATATATATTATCTGCTGGACATAATGCATTCTTCTGGAATTATATTTTACATCAGCATCAGAACTGCGGTTGCTTTTTGCCGATGATGTGGTCCTGATGGCATCATCGGCCTGTGACCTTCAGCACTCACTGGATCGGTTCGCAGCCGAGTGTGAAGCGGCTGGGATGAGGATCAGCACCTCTAAATCTGAGGCCATGGTTCTCAGCAGGGTACCGATGGAGTCCTTACCCCAAGTGTAGTAGTTAAAATACCTTGGGGTCTTGTTCGCAAGTGAGGGGACAATGGAACAGGAGATTGGTCAGAGATTCGGCGCAGCGGGGGCGGTATTACAATCAATTTCTAACACCGTTGTGACAAAAAGAGAGCTGAGCAAGAAGGCAAAGCTCTCGATCTACCGGGCAGTTTTTTTTCCTACCCTCACCTATGGTCATGGAGGCTGGGTCATGACCGAAAGAAAAAGATCCAGGGTACAAGCAGCCAAAATGGGTTTCCTCAGGAGGGTTTCTGGCATCGCCCTTAGAGATAGGATGAGAAGCTCAGTCATCCGTGAGGAGGTCAGAGTAGAGCTGCTGCTTCTTTGCGTCGAAAAGAGCCAGTTGAGGTAGTTTTGAATCTGGTATCCCTGGGGGCTCCCTATGGAGGTGTTCCAGGCACGTCCAGCTGGGAGGAGGCCTCGGGGAAGACCCAGGACTAGGGGGCGGGATTATATCTCCACCCTGGCCTGGGAACACCTCGGGGACCCCCCAGTCGGAGCAAGTTAATGTGGCTTGGTAAAAGGAAGTTTGGGGACCCCTGTTGGAGCTGCTGCCCCCGCAAACCAACCCCGGATAAGTGGACGAAAATGGATGGATGAATCCGCACCAGAAGGGATCTTTGACTCACCATGTGAGTTATGCCCAAGCTGTGTGTATATAATGGTGGCTCTACCATAAACAACTGAAAGCCACTGGACTATTAAGTATCCTCTATACTCTCTCAATTTACATACACCTCTTTATGTCATTCTCTAATACTTTCTCATTCTACTTACTCTCACTCATATATATATATATATTCACACTCACCAGCCGATTCATTAGTTACATCTTGCTAGTTATGGGTTGGACACTTTTTGCCTTCAGAAATGCCTTAATTCTTTGTAGCGTGGATTCAACAAGGTGCGGAAAACATTCCTCAGAGATTTTGGTCCATACAGTATTGACATTATTGCATCACACAGTTGCTGCAGATTTGTCAGGTGCACATCCATTATGCTAGTTTCCTGTTCCACCGCATCCCAAAGGTGTTTGATTGGATTGTGATCTGGTGACTGTCTGAGTACAGTGAACTCATTGTTATGTGCAAGAACCAGTTTGAGATGTGAGCTTTGTGAAATGACATGTTGGAAGTAGCCATACGAAGATGGGTACAATGTGGTTACAAATGGTCAGCAAAATACTCAGGCTGTGGAATCCAAACAATCCTGAATTGTTTAAAAGGTGCCAAAGGTGTGCCAAGGAAATATCCTCCAGACCACTACACCACCACTGGCCTAAGCCATTGATACAGGGCAGGATGAATTCATGCTTTAATGTTATTCATGACAAATCTGAATGTCATAGCAGAAATCGAGACTCATCAGACCAGACAACATATTTCCAATCTTCTTTTGTCCAATTTTGATAGACTTGTGCAAATTGTAGCCTCAGTTTCATGTTCTTTTGGTTTTTTTTTTTTTTTGGGGGGGGAAAGGTCAGCTTCAGTATTTGACAACATGGTTGTCATTGTTCTATATTGTGCATCATTTCCAATCCCACTTTGTTTTTGTTTTTTGTTTTTATTATTATTGCCCCTACACTCCACACCCATCCCAACCCTTACCTACCGTGACCAAATGTTGAGACCAATTACCTATGCCATTTTAATATTATCTCTAGCTTATACAATTTGTGTTATTTACAATATTTACAAATCTTGTGCGTTTTACATATTCCAGTTTCATTTGCTCCACACCTCATCCACACCC